>JABCMJ010027659.1:0-24846 GCA_014822125.1 Arbutus unedo | reverse complement strand
CTTATATATAAAAAGGTTAAAAAGTAAACATAATATTTATTAAATAATTATTTTAAAGCAAACCGGGGAATGGGATAGAGACGGGGGTGGATGTACTAAGATCTGCCTCTGACCTATTTCCTTTTTTTTATTTTCAAATTTTATCTCCAAATATAACCCGATCCCCAAATATATGATTCTCACTAATCGTTGTGGTGAACGATAATTCTAATGTAATATTCGTTAGGTTGTAGGGTTATAGGGCACAACTCATTCGAAACTTAATTACGAATGATTATTAAGGTAATTCGTGATGCAATAATTTTATGTTATAAATGTGATATGCAACAACATATGTTATTTCTAGTATTCTTTCTATATATAATGAAACTGATATAAGTCGTACACATACCCATTTACACGTTTATGGAAACACGTGAAATATCTTAGTGTTGTGTTTTTTTATTTTGCATTTTTTTGCTTGATTTATTTTCTGTCGATTAGTGTGTGTTTTAAGTGAGTTCACGGCAAAAAAGAGAAGAAGAAAAATCAAACAATAGCGGAAGTCCGGAGGGATTCAAGTTTTCTTACCGAATGAAATCAAGATTTTCAATTTTTGAGTAATGATCAATGTATAAAGTTAATGAGTTACAAAAACTGTTACACGGTCTGACCTCTTATCTAAATATATATATATATATATATATATATTTAAATTGGTACAACATTTGAAATTTATAATATGAGACTATTATTTAATATAAAAGTCCCCTTTAGAATAATTAACTATTTAAATTTTTGTATACAATTTAAAAGTGGCGGAGCTATATATATATATATATATATATATATATATATGAGGATGAATATAAAAATAAATTCTAGTCTAAAATTGAATTTTCTTTATGATAGTTTGGGTCCAGCCGCCGGCTGCCGCCTTGGGTCTATTCTTTATTTTACTCGATATTGTTTAAAGATGCTCATGAGCTAGTTATAAATTTGTAATAGATTCGTTCTGAACAAGTATAAAAGTGAGTTTTAAAAAAACAGAGCCGTTTTATGACCGGTTTGTAAAGAGGAGATTCCAAGTTCTAGGAAGAGTCGTACGAGACAGCTCACGTATGGTTTGGGGGCTTAGCCCCTGGTGAACTTATACAATCCTATCTTGTTATTTTACGGGGTTATAGACCTACACGGGATCCGTTAATTCTGTAACTTATGAATTTTTTAATAAAAAAATAATTTAGTCCAAATTAATTTTGAATAAGCTATAACTCCGTATATTACGTAGATCTTATATATATTTTAGACATATTTGTACACGAATTTATACCGGGAATTTTTTGTTTTAGACGAAAAAAGAAAAAACGTAATAGAAGAAGAACAGTAAACTACCACGAGACATGACTACCACGTGCGGTCGCCAACCAGTAAACTAAGGTGTGGTTTCGAACCCCCTTCCCCACCTGTGGCCAAGTTCTCTCTCTCTGCGCTCTCTCTCTCTCTCTAAGCTTGATCTTCAGCTAGGGTTTGATGGCCTGTATCTCTCTCTTCACCCAGGTAGTCATTTCTCTCTCTCAGGTGCCCATGGTACGTTTTGCTTTTGTATAACCTATAGCAATCTTCTCTGTTTTTCTCTTAATTGTTCTTGTTAAAGTTGAGATTTTTTTTACTGTTCGTTGGAAGATGAACTTTAGGCTTTTCATTGTTCAATTGATATCTGAATTGGGTTTGCCTTCTCTCTCAATTTTTCACATTTTTTAATGTTCGAATTTTGTTGGTTGGGTTTGCATGGATGATTCGATGGAGGGAGATCTATGCATAAATTGTGTTTATATGGTCATTATTTTTAGAATTTTGGCTGTCTTAGTTTTATATTGAATCGTTGAGTATTTTTATCTTGATTTGGCATATGGATAATTGTTGTCAGTCATCCATATGTTGTCAGTCTTCTGAAAATGGTATGCACGTGAAGATTTTATCATAGGAAATGTTCCAAGGGGGTTCTGGTCTGTTGGGAATCTGTTGTGATTAACTTAGTGCTTTACGTTTTTCACCTTTATGGAGTTGTTTGAGTAGTTATCTCCCATTCTAATGTGGATAAACTCAATTGTGCCAGAATCACTATCTTTTTGACATGTGTGGATCAAGGATTTGGGGGTGGGCATTACTATGATTTGGGGGTACAAACCCATATCCTTTCCCGATTATCTTTCAGATTTTTGTGTTCAATATGAGATTCAAGGGGTGTGATTGCTTCCATAGGCCTCCCTTGGATCCATCGTTATTCCTTACTACAGAGAATAGTTTTTTTAACTATCGCGTTGAAGACATTAAGATTTTGTGTCTCTTAATGTCCTAGTGTCTGGTAATGAATGAACATGCTATGAGATAATGATTGATTTGGTAACATTGGCTTTTGAGATGCTCAAATGTTACATATGATTTGTGGTATCGGTGGAAATGAGCTTTCTACCCGTGCATGCCATGTGCGTGTCGCCTTGTTGTTTTGCTGTCACGAGAAAACCATCTTTACCGCTATTCTTGTTTATGACCGAAGAGGGCATTCTCATGCAGGTGTCTTCCGACTAGATGGTTGATTAAGATTCTGAAAATAACTGCTTGATAGTGATGCTGGGCAAGGTATTCAAAAGAAGAGAAGTTTTGGGAGTTTTATAGAAACTGAATTGATATACACTTCCATCAAAATGGAGGATGAGAACGGGCTTGAGCTTAGCTTGGGTCTATCTTGGGGCCGATCATCTGCCAAATCTAAGGATAAAAGTGATAACTCGGCAGATACTAGGACAGACGATGGTGACAGAAGCAACAAATTGATCAATGACTTCAAAAACTTTCTTGAAGGTGGCAATAGGAATCAGGAATCTGGCATGGGGTCCCAGAGAAGTGATCCAGTAAAACCTGATGATAGCTTCAGTAATAAATTCCCCAATTCTGCCGCTGTTGCAGATGCTTCTGAAAATTTGAGTGGAAAAGGACTTTGGGTCGCGAATGATAACAGAGGTGCCGATGCTGACGAGGGAAAAAGAACTGATGCTGGTCACAGACGGAAAAATTTCTTTGACGAGATAAGCAACCAAAAGAAGCATGAGAGAGAATCTCAAAACGCAGACTTTCCTGACAAGTCAAGACCGTCACATATCTCCATAAATACAGATGATGGTTCAACTGCTGAAAATGAGGATGTGGCAGACTCTGAAGCCGATGGTTCAACCTCAAGGCTGGTGCAACAGCATGACGATGGCCCAAAAAGGTACATGAAGGGCATTGGCCCATCCGAAGTGTCAAAGGAGTTCCACACAGTTGTTGACTCGAGTGTGGTGGACTTACAAGGGCAAAACAAGTTTACCATTTCATCTGGAAGGGAGTTTAAAGTTGGGAACATGCCCATGTCCTATGGTGTTCCATACCCGGGTCAATCAGTTAACATATTGAATGCACCTTACTCATTACCTGTGAGGGAGTCTAACTCTGTTGGGTTACCTGGTGTGCTACCTGGCATGATTCAAGTAATGGGTGCGGCAAATAGTGAGCGAGCTGGGACCCAAAATGTGACACCTGGAAACTTACCCGTGATGTTTGGGTATTCACCTGTCCAGCTTCCTGTGTTGGACAAGGATAATTCTCAAGGTTTGGCTTCTCATTCACAACAGCTCAATTCATCCTATGCGGGTCGACTTCAGCTGAGTTCAGGTAAACAAAATCTCTTCCATTCAATATATCAGTTGGTGTTACATTGTGGAGTAAGTGCTAAGTGACGTCAGACAAGAAAGTCAGGGTCCAAACTGAGGGCATGTACAAGGGAGTGTTGGATCCCAACAAATCGCCTCCATGACCATTGACTGCCCTCCTTTCGACGGTTGAATAATATAACAACCTCAGACACATGTCCCATACCTGTAAAATATTAACAGCCACATTCTCGTCCATTATGGTTTCTATACAATGAATGAGACATACTTTCTTAAATGCTAGATAAAGTTGATGTTTGGTGGCTTGCTTATTATCAACAAATTCATTTTTTTTTTTGGTTTCCATTTTTAGCATTTTCTAAATTGTTGGGATATAATTGGGAAAAATCTCTCATATCAGGACCTTGGTACTTTATTTGTACAATAAATGAAAATAAAGAAGGCAAGCCCTAGAATCTTGCACAGAAAAATACCTAATATTAGAGGAGGAGAACTATTTAGAATGAAAATTTGAATACACCTGCTGCCTGATTTTGCTGCTGTCTAATGCTGCGTCCTCTAGATTTTGTTTCAAATACAGTGGTCGATACAGAATGCCAGGATCAGTCTTTGCTACAGCACTGATGAAGAGAGTGATCCTAAGTTTTAGAGCTCCCTACTTGTATATGTTATTCCTTTGTTGTTCTTACTGAATAAATTCGAAATGTTTATTGTTAAAATTTCATCAAATAGAAAATTAGTTTTTTCTTGAAATCTAGTTTAAGGTTTCTCTTTATTATGTAATTTCTGAGAAAACTGACGTGCAAATTCCAATGCATTTGTGGTTATTGTGTGGAAAATGCCAAAATAGATGGAGTCCCAATTGTACTTTTCAAACAATTGTCAAGTATTATCCCACAATTTCAAGTAGTTTCTCATTCCCATGAAAGCCAACACCTTTAGGCTGCCCTTGGTATTTCCCATTTAGAAAGTTCTATTTTCTTTTCTTTTTCTTTGTTTGGTATTGTGTGCTTGTATGTGCCTACGTTCAGACAGACAACCAACGTAACCCAGCTAATTAATGTTCTGATTTGGCATGAATTTATTGTAACTATGCATTATGGGTATTCTATTGTTAATGCCCACAACAAATCCAAATTGTGGTTTTTCTCCCCATTATGTTTAAATCTACATAATAAAATTTATGGAAAATCACTTTTAAGGTTTCAAACTGTATACAGCCTGCATAGATAATTCTTGGGGTTGCTCCCAGTTTTGTTGGTTTGGAAGTACTTCGATAATTGGCCTGAATGGTAGACAGACTTCCTATATGCTAGAATTTGTAAAGCACCGAAGATGTGGTTGTTGAATGTGCCAAACAGCATTTTTTTATTTGTCTTTGCTTCTTCACCGCGTGAGTATCTGTTTGTTAAATCTCGGTTTTGGTCAATTCGTTTTATCGTGTAGGGTAAGATACATGACTGGTCATTTAAATAAGAATTGTTAGTTGTAGGGTCAACTCTATGTATAGGATTTAATTGTGTGACGTCCTCATTTTAGGATGCTGTCATGTATGCAACCGTTTTTTTTACTAGAGAGGAATTTCGTTCTTGATTTTGAACATATCATCCGTCTGTTCCGGCTACATTTTGGCATACTGTTCTTGCATAAATCGTGGTCTTGCTGATATCCTGATGATCTAAACAAATTCTTTTTGCAATTTATATTGCCCATTTGCCATTTTTCTGATCACAACTGCTTTCTAAGTTGAGGTTTATGCCTGCACGAGCTTTTCTTACTCACCCTTACTGTATGGATGTAGCTGCCATGCCAGGAATTCTCCACAAGCCATCTGAAGCTTCTTCGCAGTATAACGGGACAGCATTAGAACAGACCAAAGGCGATCGCAAACAGCATGCAAACGATGGAGGCTCCTCATACCAGTCAGAAGACGGTGTAAAGGGAAGCAGTAGCACGGTCTTTGGGATGAATGGTGAATCTGATAAACCAAGAGCAGAAGGTCCCGTGTCCGAATTACCATCTATAAGGACAGGCATTGCTGCAGACCTGAAATTTGGGGGATGTGGTTCATGCCCAGATCTGCCATGGGTTTCCACAAAGGGTCCCGGCCCCAATGGTAGGGCGATTTCTGGTGTCACTTATATATTTAGTGCAAACCAAATCAAGATTGTTTGTGCGTGCCACGGTACCCATATGTCCCCTGAAGAGTTTGTTCGGCACGCCGGGGAAGATGAAACCAATCCAGATTCTGCCTCTGGTTTAACATCTTTGCCCAATAACCACCACCCTGCTGCCTCAGCCCAAAGCTAGTTCAGTTCCTCTATGTTCAAGCTAATAAACATCAACATCTGATGCAAACGAGGAAAACTTTCCTGTAGGTTTGTACACCATATGGAAAATGTTCCTATCTTGTGTTTTTGATGTTTAACTATTTGGTGTTTTCATTGTTCAGTTTGTTTTCTTAGTTGCTCTACATAATGTAGCACATTTATGTAATTATATTTTATGGCGTGATCCCCCCTGTCAACTAGATAAATGAGGCGTCTCCCATTATTTTTGGTGTTTTTTTCTTCCTAGGTTTTCAAAGTGTCAGACACGTTTTTAGTATTTGAGCTTTTTTCATAAGAGAAAGTCAGAGAAAGTCTACAAGCACAGATTATATGCATAGATTTGGACGTGGATGAGTTTGGAATTGTCCAATGCACTTGGGGCCCTCCAAAATAATACGGGCTCTTTGTATATCGGATGGTGGTGGATAACATCTTTGTCGGGATATGTGCATGTAGTCTTGCTCTTTTCAAAATTGCTGATATGGTCTGCAGAAATTTGTGCTTTTGTTGGGAGTTGTGTACATGCTGCCAATTGCATAAGGGCATGGTTGATACAAGATTTGCAGGATGAAATTGGATAAGGGCATGTTTGATTTGCGTATAAGGGCATGTTTGGGGGAGGGTGATTGGCGATTCCATGGGAGGGATAGCATTCCTCCCTTGTGTGTACATTGACAAAAAAATAGTTTTTATTTCCTCGTGTGAAATGGTGTTCTCATGTAAGGGTAATAATGATAATTATTGATTTTAATTCTAATATTTTCTAGACAAAACACAAACAAAGGAAAAAGTCATCTTTACATTTGTAATATCATATAATTACAAATTTCAATTTTACTCTTATCTCATTATTAATCTTTTGAAATTATACCTTTAGTCGAACATGCCCTAGCAATAGAGTACTTTGTTGTGGTCTCATATATGTTCAAGAAAACATGGTAAAAACATCACATTATGATCTAACAAAAAAACAATGTAAGCTGGCCCGGTTGAGGTCAGTTCAGGCGGGGTAAAATCATGGTTTTAAATGGGTATTCCGTTAGTGAACAGTGGGATTGGTTTCTTAGAATTTAGTTAAGATGTGCGTAAATTGGTTCAGACAGTTTGATATAAAAAAAAAACATGTAGCATCTTTTGATAATATTACTTAGATATGATTTGTGGAAAATATAGAAAAATATAGGAAAAAGGTACTCAAATTATCTGTTTTTGGCGTTCTTTTTTTACCAGCTTCAATTCGTAGATGCAAACATTCATGGGCAGAGGTAGTATATGGCAAGCGAGATCACTTGACCCATTGAATTCAAAGATAAATTATACAAATCACAAAAAATATGAGATGTGTTAGCTAAAATAAGTACTTTTCAATTCATAAGTTGAAAACAATATACACAACAAATTTTCAATGACATTCTTTTTTATTAATCTTTAAGAGCAAATTAAAGATTGAAGGGATTACGGGCATCATAGAATTACCATGAGAATAACAAGAATCCAATTAGGTTGGCAGCCAAGCTCCCGATAAATCACATGTGAAATCCCATAAAAAAAAGAAGTTATCAAGATACCAACTGAAATACATAAAACGTGAGAAATACGAAAAACCAAATCTACTTGTTAAATATCCAAACATAATGAAGTAAGACACCATTACCATAACACCAACATGTTTAAAACAATTCATAGACACCAAAAACAATGCCATCAACCAATACACCAACATGTTCCAAACCAATTCATGCCCACCAATAACAACATAACACCACCAATAACCAAAACACCCATAACACCATCAACAAATGACTGGAATCCATATATCAGTAGCAACCCAACTCATGCGTTAGCATTTCCTCAAACTACTGCATCAATGCAACCTTACAATAACCGTAGAATTTAATGTATTTGCAAGATAGCTTAAAGAGTGCAGAATCCTTCGTTTTGCTTTATATTCTTAGATTCAACACTATCAAAACACCTTCACAACCCACCTGCAACATTTGAATCACTCATTAGAATTGCCCATCAGCAAAATCAGCAACACTAATACTATATGTTGGAAATTCCAAAAGGTTTCGGAGATTTGGGTGAATGAATTTGGAATAACCGGAGGATCACTTGAGGCAATCGAAAGGTTCTTCATTCATGTATGTCATTGATGTCTACCACCAAAAAGTCCCTCCATTCATATCATGCAACTCAAAGGTTCATCTGTTTGAACATCTTAAAGGTCCTTCTACACCTATAAATGTTCAGATCATTCCACAATATTAGGGATAAAAAACAACATAAATTCGTCTAAAATTTGTTCCTATATTTCGTGGTTGTTTTTGCGTGAAAGGAAAATGCAGTAAGTTTAACATACAGTCGATAGGTCGGTGTTCCCTTGACCGAGGAGCCATTTTATTTTGGAAGACAAATGTCGGTCTGATCCTTCAATACCTACAGTGAGGAGGCAAATCTGATGTAAGAGAATTGTGAATCCATAGGTTTTAGTTTATTATTGTATTGTTTATGTTCTAGTTTACAGTTTATCGTTGTACTGTTCATTTTTCTATTCATGTTCTGTAATTTTGATTTTGATGATGAATGACAATAGATGTATTTTTCTAGAATATATGAGTATTGTTCGTATAAGATTAAGCAGAAGCAGACATTGAATGACTGGAGAAACTGGCAGGTAGAGACAATAAATATGACTCGCACAATGAAGTCAAGTGTTCGCAACGTTTCGTAGCTTCTATTTATAAGCGTTGGAAGAACAAGAATTTAGATTGTGTTTTCATAATTTTTTTTTACACTTCTATCACCCACTAGCCACGCCTTTGACCACTATATCACCCATCATCAACACCCACATGCATCTTCAAAAACGGCAAAAACACGAGGAACTACATACAATCTCAAAAGTCTGGACAACATATTGTACAATGTGTATTGTTCAATGCAAACTGCTAAGTAGTTATGGGCATCCCTCGATAAGAAGTACAAAACAAAGTGTGTTGGCACAAAGAGGTTTGTTGTGGGCCTGGAGTACTTGATGGTGGATTAAAAAACAGTTATTTCTCAAGTTCAAGAATTTCAAGTAATTCCGCATGAAATTCATGTGGAATGAATGACTCTTAATGAGTCTTCCTAAGTGGCTGCTTTAATTAAAAAATTGTTGCCATTTTAGAAAGATTTAAACTACTTGAAGCATAAGCACAAGGAAATAAAACTTGAGGAATTGATTGTCTGATTGAGAATTAAAGAAAATAACAGGGCTTTAGAAAAGAAAATAAGAAATATAGGCTTTTAGTTTAAGGCGTAAACAAATATGGTAGAACAAGGGCAAAAAAACAAGACACAAAAACATCCTAGTCAAAGTTCTAAGGGCAGAGATTTCAAAAAGTTCAAAGAAAAATGCTACACATGCGTCAAAGTAGAGCATCGTACAAAGAATTGTCGTACTCGCCAAGCCAAGGAGAACGCCAACAAGAAGCCAAAACATACTCAGGCCAACATGACAGAAATAGAGGATTTACCCAAGGATGTGTCTGAGATAAATCTGTTGGCAGTGATTTCTGAAGTAAACCTGGTTGGGTCAAATGTCAAGGAGCGGTGGGTGGACACGAGTGCAACCTGTCATGTTTGTTTTTATAGGACTCTATTAATCAGATATTAACCAGTGACTAATGAAGAGCAACTTTATATGACAAATCCATCTACTTCAAAGGCAGAAGGATAAGAAAAATTGTACTCAAAATGACTTCGAAAAGAGTTTAAGCTTAACAATGTATTGCATGTGCCGGAGATCTGCAAGAAACTAGTGTCAGAATCGTTGTTAAGCAAAAATAGCTTCAAACTTTTTTTTGTTTATGATAAAAATTTTCTTAACTAAGGATGAGCTGTATATAAGGAAGAGATATCCGAGTGATGAATTGTTCAAAATGAACGTCATGTTTGTTGTACCAATTGCTAATAACAATATATCTTTTGTGTACTTATCCGGATCTTCTTTTATGTGGCATGATAGATTAGGACATGTGAATTTTGACTCTTTGTGTAGATTAGTAAGCATGGAATATTTACTAAAATTTAATATTGATAAAAACCATGAGTATGAAATATGTGTGGAATCCAAAGTAACAAAGACACCACTTCATCTAGTAGAAAGAAGTACTAAACCTTTAGATCTAATTTACAATGATATCTGTGATAAAAAAAAAAATTCAAACATAGGGATGTAAAAAATATTTTATTATTTTTATCAACGATAGTGCAAGGTATTTCTATGTTTACTTGCTAAGAAGCAAAGATAAAACTTCAGACGCATTCAAACAGTATAAACTAGAAGTTGAGAATCAACTTGGCAAGAAAATTAAAAACTATGAGGAGTGGTAGGGATGGTGAATATGATGCATCGTTTGGTGAGTTCTATTCATAGCATGGTATTGTATACCAAACTAAATCGCTCTATACTCCTCAACAAAATAGTGTAGCCAAACGAAATAATGGAACTTTAAAGAAAATAATGAATGCTTTGTGGGGGGTGGGGTGTTATATTTTCAATAAAATACCTCATAAGAAAACTAAGCAAACTCCTTATGAGATGTGGAAAGGTCAAAAATTTCTAAAAGTATGGAGGTCCCTAGCTAAGGTAGCAATGGGCACTAGTGGAGATCAACATCAAAGTCTCAATCAAGTACAACAAGAAAAAAAGAGATAGATGAGTCTAGACATAGCAAACAGGCTAAGGCATTTAAATATTTTGGTCCACACTTCATGACATATATGTTAGAAGATGAACCATAAACGTCAATCATGCCATATCCTCTCTGGAGAGGTAACTATTTGGAAAGAGATTGTTAATGGTGAAATTTAAAATCCATCTTACAAAATCCCATATGGGAGCTAGTGAATCTTCTTCCCGAATATAAATCTCTTAGATACAAATAGATATTTAAGAGAAAAATAAAATAAAATGGTTAAATAGATAAATGCAAAACAAAGAGGTGGATTACTTTGACACCTACCCACCTGTTACAAGAATAACATTTATAAGAATGGTGACTGCTATTGCAACAATATTCAATATCGAAATACATCAAGTGAATGTAAAAACGGCACTATTAAATGATGACTAAATTAAGAATATACATGTTTTATAATTATGTGTATTATAACGAGGAAATAGACAAACCAAAGGGTTGGATGTTATTACGTGTATTATAATCATTTTGTCTCTAGGCAACTAAAACACTCATTCTGAGTGCGGACAAAATTATTATTTTTTAAATACAACAAGTACTATTTTGATATTTCATGATTTTTTAAATAATTTTTGTGTGTGTTTATTATTCGTCGAAGAAAGATATCGAAAAAGTATAAAAATACATGAATCAAAATTAAAAATTGTATAGATAAAATGACGTCAAATATAGTGAAATACTATAATTTTTGATTTTTTTTATCTTTAGTGAGCGTTCTAGGGATTTTTGTTATAATTGTTTATACTTTCCAGATTCCTCAAATTAAGACGAGTGAATAATCTAAAAATGTTTAACAAAATTTGAAAATGTCAAAAAGATTACCAATAATACTAAAAAATTTTGGCCAAAGGGAAAATTCTGTTTGTCCCAGAAAATGACAAAATTTTAAATGAGAGTACGTAAAATAACTAGAATTGTTTGCTGAATCAAACCTAAATTACTTAGCCTATAAGAGAGTAATACAAAAATTATTAAAACCTAAAATTACCATTCGATCATATCTGCATTTTTTCCGTTCTCGATACGTTTTATAACGTTGAATGGTGTCAGATCTCATCAGTCCTAAAATCACCATTCAATCATATTTACATTTTTTCCTTTCATGATACGCAATATATTCACACATTACGTGTGCCAGGTTCCATGGGTCCTAAAATCACCATTCGATCGTATCTGTATTTTTTTCGTTCTTGATACATAATATATATATCTGCACATAATACATATAATACTAACATAATATTTCAACCTGGCAGAGTCCCATCGGCCCTAATATAGTTCCACCCATGTCACCAAATTTAGCTTCATAAACTAACAACTTTAGGAGAACCTTTTGGGGCAGGCATATTAAAAAACTCATGCATTTTTTTAATAACAGAAAAAAAACAACCTCATGCATTACAAACCAACGCCAATTTGTTTAGACAAGGTCTCTAAATACAGACTCTCGTGTCTAAACACATTATGTATATGTTCAGAATCATTTGATGCACGTGAAATGTATAAAATAATAAGTATCTGGATCTGTGCACGAGAGTTGTGTTTATAGATCTTGTTCGTCTGTTTAGCCCCTACATATTATCTCCCAAACCCTTTCACTCGCACAAAGATATTCAAACTTTCCTGTGGGGAAAAAAAAATTCTGTTTTAGAAAACGTCTAGTGCACATAGAGTTTATGAAATAATGACGGGTCCCACGTGTGTCGAGCAATAGATCGATGTGTACGAATCTGTACATGGGAGTTGTCTGTGTATACTTGCTTGTCCGTTTCGCCCCCTAGATATTATCTCTCAAATCATTCCTCTCACCCAAAGATTCAAACTTTCTAAAACAAAAAAAATCCCCAACTCCTGGAAAACAATTTCGAAGCCTCAAATTTTCCCTATGAATCAATCGATTTTCCTCCTGATATTTCTCCTTTCAATTTCCTGCTATGTTGAAGCACAATCGAACTCAGGCCAAAGTACTTTCCGAACAAGCCTGGCAGTAGCAATTGGAATCCTGGCTATAATGTTTTCACTAACCTTTATTCTCCTTGTATATGCAAAACTCTGCCAGAGAGTTGTTTATGTTAACAACAATCAACAAAATCTAGAGGGGTTCATGCGACCAAGTTCGAGATTTTCTGGGATCGACAAAACAGTGATCGAATCGCTTCCTTTCTTTAGGTTCTCTTCCCTTAGAGGGTCAAGGAGAGGGCTGGATTGTGCAGTTTGTCTCTCCCAATTCGAAGATATAGAGATTCTTCGGTTATTGCCAAAGTGCAAACACGCGTTTCATATATCTTGTGTGGATGAGTGGCTCGAGAATCACTCGAGTTGTCCTCTATGTAGGCACAAAATCAGCACGGATGATCTTGCTACGGTGACGAACATGAATAATATGAGGCATTTGTCCAGCCGGGTACAGGTGGTAGAGGATTTGAATGTGGAGCTCTTTATCCAGAGGGAGGAGAATCATCTCGGGTCTTCGACATTTAGCTTTCGAAAAAGTTTTAAGAAACATGAAAATGGTGTTATAAAGGAAGATAAATTGCCAATCCGAGAAAAGTTTGATGGTGCGGAGGACAACAAGAAGTTCTTGCACAAATTCAATCACAAGATCATTGTGTCTGATCGATGTTGTGCTAAAGAGAAGGTGGAGCAATCTTACTTCCTCTGATCTTGTCTCCTTGAATTCAGAAATGCTTGGTGATGCTTCAAGCTCTAGGTTTGCTTCTTTGGATCCAAATTCCCAACAAAATTTGGTTACACGAGCGATTGAAGATGATCGAATCATGAAGGTTTCGGAGGAGATGAAGAGGAAAAGGGATTTAGATACCAAGGTTAGTAAATCAACCCAGAATGATTCATCCCCATTTGAATCAAGTGGTGCTGATTGTTCAAACCCATCAAGATTTCTCAATCCACGTTACAAGAGATCGATGTCGGCGATAACTGTTCTTCCAAGATTCAATATGAGGAATAATAGTGTTAGGGAATCTTCTGATCTTGAAAATGCTGTCAAGGAGGAAAGACTGAAGAGGCTTTGGCTTCCGATTGTGCGAAAAACTGTTCAATGGTATGCTAGTAGAGATAAAAATTCTCAAGAGTCATCAAACAACCCAAGGCAATCATTGAATGTGTAAATATTTGCCTCTCAAGACTTGTGTTTTACTGATGATTTGGAGGTTCAAGTTCTTCAATCATGCCTAACCAGTTGTCCAGTTCCATAAGATCTCCAGTTTGGTTTGGTGAGCCTGGTGGCCGCTCTATTCTTGTCTAGCTCTGACCGATGAAACATGTCATATGCACAAATCAAATAGAAAAGAGACGTGAATATATAACACCCGCTCTCTACCTTGTTATACGATGGTGGTCATGTTTGTTGGTTCGACAATTTACTCTCAAGGGGCAATTTCGTCTTTTTATCTCTAAAATTGCTTTTGGCGATGAATAGGCAATTTTTGATCCATGGAGATGTCGTTTTGCCTGCTATTGAAGATCTTGTAACTTTTATTTTCTGGATATATTGTTGTGGCTAATACGATTATGTACTTTTTAAGATGTGTGAAAGGGACTTAAAAAATCGAAATTATATGGGTTGCACTATACAAGATATCCAACAGTTATTGAAGAATATTTTGATGCAAATTTGATATCAGACTCACATGACTCCAAATCCACAAATAGACATATTTCACTTTAGGAGGTACGGCTTTGTCTTAGAAGTCGTCTAAATAGACATGCATCACTCGATCCACGATGAAATATGAATTTATAGCTTTAGGTAAAGTTGGGGAAGAGGCTAAATGATTATGAATTTATATCAATGTGTAATTCATTTGTATTTCATAACTGATAAATGTGACATCAATCTAACATCATAAACCACCTTCTCTTAAGACCTCACATTGATTAAATATCATAAACATTTAACAGGTAATGCAATTTAAATATATACGCAATATATATATATATATATATATATATATATATATATGTATATACAATAGAAAATATAAAATAATTATTGTATTGGACCAAACTGACGGAGCGACCCAATTGCCCATCCATTGACTTACTGGGCCAAAGCTGGTTCAACCACAGTGACATTGGACATGAGGCCTGTCCGAAGTGGACAATGAGCTAGATCAATAGCATGGGCCGTTGTCACGCTGGGCAATCGACCAGTTGTCCAGATAAACAGACGTTTTCCTTTTGAATATAAAAGGGAACCAGAAAAAGGAGAGTACAGAGATATGACAAGCGTCCTGTTTGGAAACCCTTGCACTTTGAGGAAATAACTACATTTGACAATAAGTTAATTAATTGGGAAGGGTTTGGAATGGAATCCTCGATAAATTAGGAATATATCCCAAAGCATTCAGTTTTCAAATAACGAAGGTACGAGATGACTTATAAATATGGATTATAAAACTTAAGCAAGTATGGAATTAATCAGGAGTTTAATTACTATTGTGTTTTCGTGCCATGCACATACTCTTAACTTAATTAAGCATTGGAATGCCTTCACTTGACAACGACTGAGTGACACTAACTTGTTATTCCTTACGTAGGCTGTAGGTACAACTCGGATATCGAAATCGAATCAAATAAAATTAGTGGATTTTCACAACTCCACAATTACTATAATTGGCCTCGACCAAAAAAGAGGTGAAAATGTAAAAATTCTGTATTAATTAAATCCAGAAATAGATTATAATAAGCAATAATATAAAATAATCGAATGAAAATATAATAGTAATTGCTACTATAGTGTGGCGTTGAATAAACTCCGACGTGCTATTAAGGCAACAATCCAAATGATAAAGTATATATGAATATACTATGCCCAAAAAAAAAAAAAAAAGCTCATGTCATTTGACTTTTTCGCAATTTTTCCTCACGAAAAGTCTCTATGCAGTAATATACATTATAGATAAACACGATAGAAAGGTATACAAATATCGTACTCTAGTGCGAGAGATAGCGTTGCGAAATTTAAAAAATTATCAAATACAAAACAAAGAGATGAAAGAATTTGACGACTGCCGATTTCTACACATCTTAATTAATATGCAAAATAATTTAGCCAGTAGAATTCGTTTTGATTGTTTCGTTGAAATTCATAAGATATTCCTGAAAAGCATGGGATGTGTTAGGTAAAATAAATAGTTCTTAAATTATAAGTTGATAACGATATACATAACAAATCTTTAACGGGTAATTATATGTAGTGAATCTTGATTTTGATTAGGTATCCGTGACGAGTTTACGACTCTTCTCATGAAAAGTAATCATGTAATACGATATGGTACACGTAAAATTTTTTTAACTTGTTTAATAACGTGTATAAAATATAAATTTCATCAAACAGTATGAAAATGGATCAAAGTATTTCATGTTGATCAAGCATCCAGTTTCATCATGGCTATTGTCATTTTAAATAATATATTACTCTTTCCGTTCCATATTGTTTATATTTTAAAAAAAATACATGCCGTTCATTGATCGCACTGCATAAGATTTTAAAATTTCCACCACTTTAAAGAATTGATTGGGATCTTTGAATTAGTGAAAAAATTTAAAAAAAGTATGCACAAAAATATTTCAATTTTCTAGAAAGTGACACAAATATTTAAAAAGAACAAACAATATAGGAGGGAACGAGCAAATAATATACTGATTTAATTCCACAAGGTTTTTTCCCCTACGACGCGTTGTTAGCGATCAGAATTTTAAAGTTATATAATATATTTAGTAAGTAAAGGAACATAGTAGAAGAATTTTTTATGATAGATGAGTGAATAGTTATAAATAATTTATTTGGGCATTTTTTGAGGAATAAAAATACGGTAGATATAAGTAGGTGGATAATATTTTTGTAATTAATAATGACAAACTCGTAATTAATAATAATATTTTTATAAATATAGTGGAGAGATAGAAGAGGGATAAAATATGGATAAGGGAAGATGTAACACAAGTTTATTCCTCGGTAAAAGGATAAAATAGTTTCTTGAATATCATATCCGGAATGCTTAGAAAATAAACAAACCACATATGTAACAAATTAAATAAATGCTGAATATGAAAAGTTTGAATAACTATATTCGAGTGATAATATTAGATCATTTCTATAACCCATAATAAATGAGCCTTATTGAACATTATCTCATCCTCCATGTAGTCTTACGAAACCCTGTCGGATAGGGCATGTTTGTCTTTTCATTTTCTTGGGAAGGCTGTACTGTAGTCCCTTATAATCCCAAAACAATTTGAAAATAATAATAATAAAAAACGTGGTTTGAAAATGGGTAACTAAAAGTAAACGGTTCAACACAATTTGAGCAGAATTTTGCTCACCCTCGTGTTGGTGTGATCATTTCAAATTTTATTTTGATGATTAAAATCGTCTTTTTTTTTATTTTTTTATCTAGATTCATTTGTTGGAAGACTACGTAAAAAAAATGAATACCGGAAAATACTTAATCTAAATACTCAATTTTTAAGTAAAAAAATAAACTTCCAGATTAAGTATTTATATAGAAAATGTCTACAGTTCTAGAATTAAAATCAAGAATTTCTTCTAGAATTCAAATTTAAAGGCTATGATCTCACTTGTAGTTGTGATCTCATAAATTCAATTTTTTTTGTCCATTTGGACTAAATTGCTCAAGATTAAAGAAGGATTTCCATTTTGTCCAAAAATGAAATTGAGTCAAACAAATTAAAAGGAGTCAAAGTAGAATTAACATTAAGAGTATTTTTGTCATTATACCTCTTGAGTCAAACAAAATCATGTATTAAATCCGGTCAACATACACTAAAAATAATTTCAGCCAAACGAATTTAACTAAATTAACTTTTACTTCTGATAAGATAATCTAATATTCTAATAATTATCGAACCCAATAGTTCTCCATTTACCTAGTATAATTGTGAAGGGTCCGGGTTTCCTGTAGTGGTTTGAGTCACTACAGGTTTCATGTCACTGATGGCCATGCTTAAAAAAAAAAACTATTGGGCCTTAACTCTTTATGATAATCTTAAATCTTTTTTTTTATTTGGTCGGGTTCGGTTTGATGTTCAAAATTAGAAAATCAAAACAGAATCAATTTTTTTTTATAAAAAGTCAAACCAAGTCGGACCGATCAAATCAAAAAATAGGATCAAATTGCCGGTTCGCTTTAATTTGCCGGTTTAGGTTTACATCCCTAAATTTAATCACCATTCAATTAGTTTTAAGTTAAAATGCATAAACATTTTAAAGCAAACTATTGGACCGAATGAACTAAGAAACCGGACCAAACTGCTAGTTTGGGCTAAAAAACAGGACCAAATTGATGGTTAGCTTCAATTTGTCGGTTTGATTTAAAATTAATTGAATAATGATCAAATCTAAAGGTGTAAGCCTAAACGTCATCATTTCATGTCAGCTTACCATTTGTTGGAGCTTTGATAAATCTTTATTTTAGAGCAATATTCAAATATTTTGGCAAAGATTGTGACACAAGGAAATCACATTCTTATATTTTTATTGATCGATTATCCGAATCAATTTATGCACATTACAAAAATATTCCCGGATCCTTTTACACGTACACGACCAATCCCTGATCCTTAAATTAAAGATGCACCAATAATCCTCCGATTTTAAGGGATTTGTTTTCCTTGCTGAAATCACTTTCATGAACAACCAGACTTTAATTGATCCTACTCCTTGACTTTCTGGGATCCTAAGAAGCTATGGTGATGCCATTGATCTTGACTTTTGGTCATCAATATTATTCAACAGAAAAAAAAATTAAAAAAAGTAAAGAAAACATAAATTTATTTGGCCTCTGATTTTTATTTTCTTTGTTTTTATTTATTTTTACAATAATTTTATTGAATTATTAATTCTTCTTGACGAAATAAATTTTAAAAAATTTACTAAAAAGGACCATATTTTAACTTATTTTTTGTGTTTTTTAATTTTTTAACATAATATTTTAGATGGTAATGTAAGATAACTAGAATTGTTTACTAGATTCAACGAGAATTATTTAGATTATAAGAGAGGAATACACATATTATTAAAATTTAAAATCTCCGGCCGATCATATCTACATATTTTTCCTCTTGATACGTAATATATCTACACATTACATATAATATTAAAATAATATTTTAAACTTGAATAGGGCCGGGCCGGGTCCCATCTGCACTAACATAGTCCCACCCATGTCTTTACCTGTTCATCTGTCACCAAATTTAATGAGTAATGCTAAGAACGTTTATTTTATGGATACAATTAGACACAGATGTGTGCATCTAACAGTTCCGGACACATCTGTGTCCGATTGTATCCATAAAATATGTGTTCCTAAATTTTTTAAAATTTAATTTCATAAACAAGTAATTACAACGTTAGGAGAACCTTTTGGAGGGGAGGCATATTCTAAAAAAACTCATGCATTACAAAAATGTCATATGTTATAAAAAGTATGTAAATACATACTTTCGTGTACAGGTCTAAAGATAGATATGTTCAACATCGTTTGATACACGTAAAGTATATAAAATAATGAAGGGTCTCACCTGCATTAGGCGGTAAATATGTCTAAATTTGTACACAAGAGTCATGTATGTAAATTTGCTCGCCTGTTTAGCCGCCTATGTTATCTCCCAAACCCTTCCTCTCACGCAAAGATTCAAACTTTCCGGTGAAAAAAGAAAAGAAAATTCTGTGTTTGGACTCGCTGATACACGTAGAGTTTATAAAACAATAAAGAGTCCAACATATATCAGACGGTTGAATCGATGCATGAGAATTGTATATGTAGACTTGCTCGTATGTTTAGCCCCTTATATATTATCTCCCAAATCCTTCCTTTCACACAAAGATTCAAACTTTCCGGTGGGAAAAAAAATTACATTCAGAAACCAACTAGTATAAGAGAGTCTATAAGACTATAAAATAATAAAGGGTCCGTCATGCATCAGACAATTAATGTGTCCAGATCTATGCACGAGAGCTGTGTGCGTAGACTTGGTTGTCTATTTATCCCCCTATATATTATCTCCCAAACCCTTCCTCTCAGATTCAAACTTTCAGAAAAAAAAGAATACCCACCTCCTGGAAAACAATTTCGAAGCCCCAAATTTTCCCTATGAATCAATCGATTTTCCTCCTGGTATTTCTCCTTTCAAGTTCCTGCCATGTTGAAGCACAATCAAACTTAGGCCCAAACTTTGGTTCACAAACTGGATCCAACAGTTTCCAACCAAGCCTGGCAGTAGTAATTGGCATCCTGGCTACAATGTTTTTACTAACCTTCATTCTCCTTGTATATGCAAAATTCTGCCAGAGAGTTACTTATGTCAACAACAATCAACAAAATCTAGATGGGTTCATGAGACCAAGTTCGAGAATTTCTGGGATCGATAAAACAGTGATCGAATCGCTTCCTTTCTTTAGGTTCTCTTCCCTTAGAGGGTCAAGGAGAGGGCTGGAATGTGCAGTTTGTCTCTCCCAATTCGAAGATATTGAGATTCTTCGGTTGCTGCCAAAGTGCAAACACGCGTTTCATATATCTTGTGTGGATGAGTGGCTTGAGAATCATTCGAGTTGTCCTCTATGTAGGCAAAAAATCAGCACGGATGATCTTTCTACTGTGACGTACACGAGTAGTATGAGGCAGTTGTCCACCCGGGCAGAGGTGGCAGAGGACTCGAACGTGGAGCTCTTTGTCCAGAGGGAGGAGAATCGCCTCGGGTCTTCGAGATTTAGCTTTGGAAAAAGTTTTAAGAAACATGAAAAGGGTGTCATGAAAGAAGAGAAACTGCCAATCCGAGAGAAGTTTGATGGTGTGGAGGAAAACAACAAGTTCTTGCATAAGATCAATCACAAGATCATCGTGTCTGATGTTGTGCTAAAGAGAAGGTGGAGCAATCTTACTTCCTCTGATCTTGTCTCCTTGAATTCAGAAATGCTTGGTGATGCATCAAGCTCTAGGTTTGCTTCTTTGGATCCAAATACCCAACAACATTCGGTCACACGAGCAATCGAAGATGATCGAATCACGAAGGTTTCAGAGGAGATGAAGAGGAAAAGGGATTTAGAAACCAAGGTTAGTAAATCAAACCAGAATGATGATTCATCCCCATTTGAATCAAGTGGTGCTGATAGTTCAACCCCATCAAGATTTCTCAATCCAAATGACAAGAGATCGATGTCGGAGATAACTGTTCTTTCAAGATTCAGGAATAGTAGTGTTAGGGAATCTTCTGATCCTGAAAATGCTGCAAAGGAGGAAAGACTGAAGAGGCTTTGGCTGCCGATTGTGCAAAAAACAGTTCAATGGTATGCTGGTAGAGACAAAAATTCTCAGGAGTCATCAAACAATCCAAGACAATCATTGAACGTGTAAATAATCTCTCTCAAAGTTTGTGTTTACTGATGGTTTGGAGGTTGATTCTTCAATCATGCTTCACAAATTCCACAAGATCTCCGGGTTTGGATTGGGTTGCTGTATTATTGTCCAGCTCTAACATATCATATGTACAAATCGAATAGAAAAGAGATATGAATATATAACACCCGCTCTCTACGGATGTTATACGATGGTGGTGATCACGTTTGTTGGTTCGATTATTTACTCTCAAGGGGCTATTTCCCCTTTTAGTCTCTAAACCTATTATTGAAGATCTTGTAACTTTTATTTGCAATAAGAACAAATTAAGATTTTTCAGGTCCCTTTCACGCATATTAAAAAGGGCATAATTGTATTAGCCGCAACAGACTATTTTTTCCAGGTGGGGGAGAGGAATCCCTTTGAAGGAAGTCACCGCCGATGCTGTAATCAACTTCTGTTCACTCAGTGATTTTCTGCGAGGTCTCGATCATTTATATATGGACCCATTTTTCATTTTATTTTTGGGAATTTTATGATTTCTAAGGTTATGTTTGGCCTGACTTGATTATTTGATTATTGTTTCGTTTTTATTTTTGAAATTTTTTTGTTTTTGTCAACTTTTTGTGGATTATTGTTTCGTCTCAACGAGAGCTTTCACAAAAGTTATAAATCATCGATCAAATTTGAAAAAAGTTCAGAAAAGACAAAAATAATTCAAAAATAGAATTTTTTGTGTGCTTATTTGTCGTCTTTAGTGATTTTTTTTTTAGTTTTTGGGCATAATTTTATACTTTTTAGATTCATCTCATCGAGACGGATCAATAATCCACAAAAAATTGAGGCCAAAATAACAAATGCGAAATTTTTTTGAATAGAGACAAAACTTAATTATGAATAATCAAGTTAAGATAAACGGGACTGATCGCCTAATATTTGAACAGTTATGTTGATGAAGCATCAAAATATAGAAGAGTTTAAATTAATTTGTACAGTTTGTTCAATATATAATGTCGATTTGGTTGAGTTGTATAAGATTCTCATTTACATCACCAAATTTCATTTCCATGGTTATACTTTAGAACTACTCGGAAAGACATTAAGTTTTGAGTTGTATTACTCTTGCCTACGGCACTATCAACAAAATTAAATTCATGTTAATATTCAAATTCAGCTATTATTCAAACCATAGCCTATCATAAAATTTTCATATTTTTTTAAAAACAAACTCGGTCAGATCTTAAAAACTCTGGCTGAATTTTAACTTTAAAATTTTTTTAAAATTTCAACATAAGCAATTTTGAATGTGATAACAATTATGGTCTAGTTAATTTTGTCAAAAAAAATTTATACCTTGAAATTTCAATAGGTTAACGAACGACGTTTGATTAGTTTTAAGGTTAAGATAAGTAACTCTAAAATAGTTTGAAAAATAAGAGAGGTTAAAAAAATCTCAAAACTCTTAGGGGGTTAGTATATTTATCAGAAATCTCAAGAGAAATTAGTATAATTTATTTAATATTTAGTGAATGCCCATTATATCAACTTTTTTTTTTTTTGAACGGCAAAAGTTGAATTCATTAGAATATGAGGATTTTACAAGCAATAAAGAGCACTGAGAAGCCATTGAGATCGAACTTTGCTTTGGTCCATCGGGCGACTCTGAATTTGATGAGATCCTCCCATCTCGTATGCCTCCCTGTTGATGTTGACCAGAGGGTTGCATAGAACAATCGAACTTTGCTTAATTTGGTCCATAGGGCGACTCTGAATTTGATGAGATCCTCCCATCTCATATGCCTCCCTGTTGATGTTGACCAGAGGGTTGCATAGAACAATCGAACTTTGCTTAATTTGGTCCATAGGGTGACTCTGAATTTATGAGATCCTCCCATCTCATATGCCTCCCTATCGATGTTGTTCAAGATGAGGTCGTTTATGACTTTCCGTGGAGACTAGAGGGTTGCATAGAAGGAGATGAACTAGATTTATTTGCCCAAATTATTGAACTTTACTCCTAGCCACCAGGTCATGGGACTAGGAATGGAATCAGGGCAACACCAGTTCATGTGCCACCATTCCGTGATGCATCCCCAGATGTTCCATGGGAAACGACATTGTAGAAGGAGGTGTTGGGGAGTGATTCCGGTTGCAGACGATGGTTGACGAGCTTGCCGAATCGATTATGTTCCTGCGGGACATGAACATGATTTTGTTGGCAGGGAGTTTGATGAGGCCATCCAAGTCATAATCTGGACCTAATGGTTTTATGGGATAAATTTTTATCTTAATTCAAAATGTTTTGTATTTGTTAGTTTTGCGTTAATTTTTTTTTTTTTGGGTTGTAGATTATTGATTCGTGTCGACGAGAGGAATTCAAAAAGTAAGTATTATGACTAAAACCTTAAAAAAGTTCACTAAAGATAGTTTTTAATTCAAAATGTTTTGTATTTGTTAGTTTTGAGTTAATTTTTTTTTTTTTTGGGTTGTAGATTATTGATTCGTGTCGACGAGAGGAATTCAAAAAGTAAGTATTACGACTAAAACCTTAAAAAAGTTCACTAAAGATAGTTTTAATTCAAAATAAACGGTTCTTTTATTCTATCTTTTTAAAATTTTGTAGAAGTTTGGTCAATAATTTTTTATTTTTCTAAACCCTCTCATTAAGATGAATTAATAATTCGTAAAATTGCCGTGAAACTAACGAACGTAATTTTTTTGAATAAAAAAAATAATCCGGAAAAAAATTGAGGCTCAACTAGTCATTAGCTTTGATAAAAAATATATTTAGATCAGTACCTAAATCTTTTGGCAAAGATTGTGAATCAAGGAAATCACATTCTTATATATATTTTTGTTAACCAGTTATCCGAATTAATTTGCGCACATTTAATTAATTCCGGATCCTTTTATGCGCATTTGACCCATCTTGGATGTTTAAATTAAAAGAAAAGTCTGTGTGTACAAACTTTATCAACACAAATCGGACATGGATATGTTTGACACTGGTAGATACACGTGGGACCCTTGAATTATTGAGAATCTTACGTATATTTAACGGTGCCAGACATATCTGTATCTGATCTGTTTTCGTAAATCTGTGTACGTAACATCTGATTCTAAGGATTTTTTTTATTTTTTATTTTCTTGCTGAAATCACTTTCATGCACAGCTAGACTTGATTTGATCCTACTCCTTGACTTTCCGTGATCCTAAGAAGCTATGGTGATGCTATTGATTGACTTTTTGTAAATATTATTCACCAGGAAAAAATAAAAAATAAAAAATAAAAGTAAAGAAAAGATAAATCTATTTGGCCGCTGGTTCTTTTTTTTTTCTTTCTATATTTAATTTTTTTATATTTGTTAGTATTGTATCAATTATTTTTATGAATTATTAGTTTCATAAAAAAAGCCCAAGAACACAATAATAAATAGATAAGATATTGAAGAGTCCCACATGAATCGAATAGTAGATGTCTAAATCTATGCACGATAGTTGTGCGCATAAACTTACTTGTCTGTTTAGCTCGCTATATTATCTTCCAAATCCTTTCTCTCACACAAAGATTAATGAAAGATTTTACGTACATCGAACAGTAGATATGTTTGAATCTGTGCACGAAAATTATGTGCATAGACTTATTGGTCTCTTTATATATCTTCAAAATTGTTTTCCAGAAGTTGGGGGCTATTTT
>JABCMJ010027658.1:0-11872 GCA_014822125.1 Arbutus unedo | reverse complement strand
GACATAAATTATTTTGGTCGATAGTAGTACACTAAGTTTAGTGTAAGGGACTCAGCTCACTACTAAAGGGGCATCATTTCTAAAGGATATCACTTTTCCAAAGCAGCTCACAATACTCACCGATACTCCAGGGATCCCCACGCTTTTTTAGAATTATTGAGTTCTACTAATAATATTGTTAGTATCCTTTCTTCCACCTCTGAAAGATGGAGGGGGTATAGCATGTTTATTATTCCTACTGCCTTTTTTTATATGTTCACCTTTTTATGTTGAATTTTCGTAAAATAAGTGGTTATTTCTAAAAAATAGTGGATAAAACCTAGTGAAATGTCCCTTATTTTGATAATTGAAGTAAAAATACATTGAAGAATGATTGGAGGGTACATTTGAAAAGTTAATATGTATAAATGATAATCATGATTTTTAAATGAGAAAGAATAATGATTGAAGGATACTTTTGAAAAGTTAATCTTCATGATGGACAATGATGATGTTTCCTTAAAATAGGAAAGAAAAATGATTGAGGCATACTTTTGAAAAGTTAACCCTTATAAAATATAATGATGATGTTTCTTTAAAATGTGAAGTTTCCAATGGTGGACACTTGTAAAGGGATAGAGGGAGAGTATATGACAAGAACATAAACTATTAGACATATGCATTATAATATGAGCCCTATTTGAGTGTTTGTGGTATGTACTTTTTTGAAATTGTCTTGAATGTATAATTTTTTGTCTAAAAATGCGTACATTTTTGTAAGAATAGAATGTCATAATTATTTGAAAATTCATTATACCGAGATGCAAACTCATAACATTCACATACGAACTCATAACATACAAATTTTATGAATACAAGTTTTAAGTTATAAATTTAGGTGCACATGTAATGAATTTCTTTACAAAAGATACAAATTCAAAATTAATATTATGCAACTTTATCTAAAATGCTATGAATCCAAGGCAATTCATGGAGATGTATGTCGCGCGCGTGTGTGTATGTGTGTGTGTGTGCGCGCGCGAGCGAGCATGCGTGTACATCTGCGGGTATTTTAGTCTTTTAAATTCTTGCACTCACTAATCATACGTGTATTAGGGTTGGGAAATGGGACCCCCAAACATTTTTCCTAATTTGTGATAACATGGTTGTGACACTCCAGTCAAGTTGTGGTACCAGCTGTGAGGTCCGAGTCCGGGAGATGGAGTCTCAGTGGGACGTTCAGATGAGTGGTCAAGGGTCCTAGATTACTTAGTAGATGTAAGTTCGGTAGTATTTACAAGATCATGAATCTTCCTTATACAAAGCCTTTTAAAAAGCCATGAGGGTGCCAAAACTTATTGAAATTTCACAATTAATTGTGCTCGTCCTGGGTAATCTAAGGATGGGTGACTTATTGAAAGTCTATAGGGTTTGGGCAACCAAAACGGATAGTATTGTACATGGCAGAAGTGAATTGTTACAAATGGTATCAAAGTCTGCACCAACTGAAAATGTGAAAAATTTTGGTCTCACACAAGGACGTGTGTTCCTAAGTGGGGGAGATTGTGACACCCCAGTCAGGCTATGGTGTCAAGAGAGATTGTGACACCCCAGCCAGGCTATGGTGTCAACAATCACCCAGCCAGGCTATGGTGTCAGTTGTGAGGCTGGTGTTCAGGAGATGAAGTCTCAGTGGGACGTCCAAATAGGTGGTCAAGGGTCCCACATCGCTTGGTAGATGTAAATTCAGTTCTATTTATAAGATCATGAACCTTCTTTGTACAAGACCTTTTAAAAAGCCCTAAGGGTGTCAAAATCCATTGGAACTTCACACAATTAAATGTGTTTGTCCTGGAGCAATCCAAGGATAAGTGATCTATTGAGAACTCCATGGAGTTTGGGCAACCAAAGCGTACAGTATTGTATAAGGTAGGAGCGAGTCGTTACAAAGGTATCAGAGCCTAACCCTAATGCCAACTAGTAGTCGCCACCCTTTGTCACCGGTATCACATCCTTAATTTTAAATATAATAAAATAATACATTTGTTATAAATGAAGACTCACAATCTCACTAAAATTTTCAATATACCAATTGATGAAAGTTAGAGTAACAAATTCTAAATGGATTACAAAAGTGATCACTCGACCGATAATCACTATCTACAAAATCAAAAAGTGAGTTAGATACTTTATATCATTTAAATAAAAGTAAATAAATACGAGTTACGATACATTTTTTCAAAAATAAAAATATAGAAGATGTTGAGAAACTCCTCCAATGCAGCTTTAAAAAACATGCATGTCAACTCACACATGCCAACACCTCATGCTATGATTACTCTAAGGTTGTACCTGAAAAGAATGAAAGGTTGAGCTCAACAGCCCAGTAAAAAAATCTACACAACTATTATATGCATATGACATGCCCCGTGAATATCAATATCTATACAAGAGAGAGAGAGAGAGAGAGAGAGAGAGAGAGAGAGAGAGAGTGGAAGCAATAATAAGTCACAAGTATTATATGAATATGACATGCCACGTGAACATCGATATCTATACAAGAGAGAGAAAGTAAACAAAAGTAATAATAAGTCACGAATGTTCATAATCAACCCACAATATGTCATGGTTCATCAATTCATTAATTTCAATTCCACGAATTACGTGTCTCATCAATATGTTGTTGTTATGTGTGAGGATATCATTTCTAACATTACCTCAAATAGAACCAGTACATATCAGCCTAGCACATCCCGAATGAGAGTCTTTTTCAAAATCATTCCTGACATTCCTGGAGGATTTTACTTCTAACCCTGCCTAGCATTCCCGAAAGAGTCTAGTACGATGTTCACGTATGTCACACGTCTCATAACTATCGTGTCGTATCAAAAAAGAGTGCACATAAGTCATAGAATCTATTATTTTCATCTAACAAGATCAATATTAATGTACATCATTAACATCATGAATAACCAAGTGATACTCATATTCAAACTCCACTTTATAAGTTTAAAATTTAATCCAATTCATCCCAGCGAGATAGGAAAAACATATCGAAAGAACAAGGAAACATCTTCAAGGAGTAAGAAAAAATATCCCGAGAAACAAGGGAAAACATCCTGATCAGAGGGAAGAAACATCTCGATGTTCTTGAACAACATCTGGATGGAATGCTGAAACATCTAGATGACTTAAACATACATTAAGTCAGAGGAGACAAACATCCAGATGGAATGCTAAAACATCCGGATGATCCAATTCAAGATCTCAACCAGAAAATATAGAGGCTCAAAACATCCAGATGAAATAAACAAGGTTTCATCTAGAAAATTATAAAGGTTCAAAACATCTAGATGAAGACAAAAATATCTGGATAAAATTGCTAAAGACTTCAACCAAATGAGTCAGAGACGACAAACATGAGGATGAAATATAAACTTTATACAACTGAAGAGGCAAATATCCATATGATACAAGAAAACATCCGGATGTTTTTGACCAAAACTCAACCATGAAAAACAGAGACATTAAACATCCGGATCAAGAAATGAAACATCCTGATGTTTCATGATTTATCAGAAAACTTCGAGTTTTAGTAGAAATGGATTTCAAAAGCGGGTTTTGATTCCAAAGGTTACAAACCAAGACCAAACTACGAAATAATAATCAAATAGGGTCATAAACACATAATAAGAGTTAGAAATCCCTACCTTAATATTTTAATCAAAGATTTGAATCTCCAAATTTCAAGCCCTAACCTCCAAAGTGAATAAACTCCCAAAAACTCCTCCTCCAAGCAAATAGACATGAAACCACCAACAGTTATCAACCAAGCATGATGAATACTCGAAGAATCTAGAAGGAATCGAGGTTTGGTGCAAGATTTTGGTGAGAGTTCTAGTGTGTGTGTGTGTGTGTGTGTGTGTGTGAGAGAGAGAGAGAGAGAGAGAGAGGCACGTGTGAGAGAGATGACAGAAATGGGTTTGGTTTCTCAAGAAAACATGTCTGAGGTTTTTTTTATAAAATCTGCACCCCTTAATTACACTCACACCCCTATCATATATCATATGCTACCACAAGTGTAAGGGCCCGAAAATTTTTGTTAATATATACAATCTAAAGATCATTAATCGATTTGTATTATGTGTATGACGTCAATTGAATGATTAAATATATTTGAGGTGAAGTGGGAAGTGAAAAGGGGGTCAAAATAATCATCAGATTTTTGGACTATCGGGTCAGATTCTGAACCATCAGGTCAGATCCCAGGATGATCAGGTTAGATCTAGAAAATTTGAGTTTTTGGCTGGATCTGACCGGTCAAGTTTGAGACCATCCGGTCAGGTCATCCGGTCAGATCTAGATATTTGGCCTAAAAATTTTAAAATTTTAAGTTAGAGGGGAGATCTGACCGATCAGATCTGGATGCATGTTTTAAAGTGAAAAATTTGATTTTTTTTTTGGAGTTCTAACTTTTTCAAAAGAGGGATTTTCTCTTTCTCTCTCTAGGGGTCTTCTTCCCCAACAAAATTCTCCCTCCAAACCCTTGATTCCTCTTGATTATACTCTAATTTCTTCATGATCTACCACTAATACCTCAAGATTAGTGGATATTTGAGATTTGGAAGCACCTTTTCACTTGAGGCAAGATTTTGGGAGCTCTCCTCCACCATTGTTGCTCAAGTTTGGAAAGCTCAAATCTTTGAACAAAACTTTGAGGTAGAGATATTTCTTCTCTAATGTATGGGTATTTTACATATTTTGACCAATCTCTCCATACTTTGAATGTTTTAGGAAGTTTTGTTCTATACTCCTCCATGTTGAAATTTCCTTTAAAATTGTGGCTCAAGTGTGAAATTTGATACCCATTCATCATCTAGTGTATCTTGTGAGGGTTATATTTTTTCTTAGGTCGGGTTATGTATGGGCTTAGTTAAATATGGATTGGGTTCAATCGTATTCGGCTATAATGTTTGTGAGTTGAATTTTGACGTGAAATATGATGTTCGGATTTGGCTCTTGTGCGTGTTTGCATTTCGTGAAGTATAGGTGATTATTGAGAAATATGATATTATGAATTGTGAAGTATGACCATTGTGGATATGTGATTTCATACGCATTTGATCCAATAACTTATGGTCTAACCTCCGAGAGAAGAAGTGCTAGTGAGATGAATGATGGCTTAGCCTCCAAGAAGAGAAGTGCTAATAAGATGAATTAAGGTCTAGCCTCCGAGAGAAGAAGTGCTAGTGAGATGAACTACGATCTAGCCTCCAAGAGGAGAGGTGCTAGTGATATACGAACCAATGCTAGCCTCCTTGAAGGAGTGGTGCTAGTTATAAAAGAACCGTCTAACTTCCTGAGGGAATGGTGCTAGTAAGATAATATGTCTCGTTGGCCACCTTCTGGTGAGGAGTCGTAGTTGAAAGTTGAGTTGAATTAAACATATGAAATGACGATATAGTCACCAAAACTATGGAATGAAGTCTTGACATATGAAATAGATGGGGAAGCATTGATTGTGGTGATAGTCAGTGATTCTATGACTTGTTTCTCTTGTTATGAACTGTTCATATTATATGTCATAGCATCCTATATTCACATGTTGTTGGCATGTATATCCCTACTGGGTTTTGTAAGCTCACTCTATCCTTTTTAGGTACACTTTCGAATTCTTAGCATGTGATGCGTGATGTGCATATGGTGCTGTATTATTTTTGAAGATTTTGACAGGAGTTACCTAGCATCTCTGCTTTAAATTTTTGGATAGATGTTTTCGTAACTCATTTTTAACTTCGTTCTTTATTTTCACAAGGAAGTGTAAAACGGTTGACTCTACTATTATTTGGAAATCCCTTTCTTCGGGGAGTACTTTTGATGTAATGTCTGTAAACTTAACTTTTGATTGCCTCATTGAATGAAATGGTTTGAGATTATGGGTGTATTTCTGAGTGTTGTGAGATTTTTTCACTGTGTATCGTAAAAATAATATGTTAAAAATTGAAGACATGACAACAAGTTTCCAAATCTATTATGTTATGTCACATTGACCCCAAATTATGTTATTATATTAATTTCACGTACTCCACATTACTATTACACATTAATCCATACATTAAAATAAAAGTTCAAAATTTTTCAAGTCTTTACAAGGTAACTCTAATCAAAATCTTCCAAAAAAATGGTCATGCATCACCATATGCATGTCACACACTCCGTTCTAAGTATCCAAGACGGTACCTGAAAGGACAAGGTGAGTTATAAAGTCTAGTAGGAATATCTATGCCAACATTGCATGAATATGAAATGACATGGCATGCAACGTGGACAATTTATAACAAGGTAAACAAATTATCAATCCAATCTGACAACAATCGATGTCAATACTCCCATATTCATTTCACAACCCAATAATTTATTTCGTACTTTTTATTAACTATCTCCTAATTTTATACATCCCGTTCAAACTCGATTATCAACGACGGCACCTCACTCAAATGTGGCCAAACAAGAGATCTCATCCGACTAGCGCAATTTTCTCAAAAAACTAGACAATTGTCATAACTAACAATACTACTTAACGGAGGCTAGCATTGGTTCATATATCACTATCACATACGTCTCAATCTGGAGGCTAGACCGCAAATCATTTATCACTAGCACGTCGCCTCACAGAGGCTAGACCATTATCAATGAATCAAAAAATAGAACAACCCAAGAGTAAAAATACACAATATGTCCACAAGGACCAAAATACCAAACAATAACCAAAATTGAAGAATATGGGTAAAAACAAGATATATAGTTGTAGATCGAGGAGAAAATATCTCAACATCAAGTTATTAGCTTCAAAGGTTGAACTTCAAGAACTGAAGCTCCAATTGTGGAGAAGAAGCTCCAAACAACCTCCTCCAAGTGAATTGGTGTCTTAAAATATCAACAAGTCTTGAGATATGAGCAGAGGATCTAAAAGGCATTTGAAAGATTTGAGGTGAAAACCATGCTTTGAAGTTAGGATTTTGTGGAAAAGAAGACTCCTAGAGAAAGAAGAAGAGAGAAAAGCTCTTGGAAAAAAGTTAGATCTGACTTTCAAAAGTCCAATTCGGGCTTTTAAAAACGCGCACAAAGAAGCCTGATAGATCACAAGGTAGACCTGACCGATCACGGCAAACCACTGCCTCAAAAAGTGCCAAAAATATTACCAAAGCGTGACTGGTTGCCTGACTAGTTGGCCTAAGCCTAACCGGTCACAGTCACCTACTGTCCAAAATTTAAAAACTTCAGAATCTCTACCTTGGGCTTGGCCTGAGGGTGACCAGTCAGGGACTTCAGCCATCAGGATTAGGTGGCACTACTACAATAATCATCAAATATGACAGTTAAAAACTGTCATTAAATGTGAAAAATTACAGTTTTGCAACTATTATCTATGGATGTGACATTAAAAGGTTTCAATCTTTTATGATAGTTTGCAACAGTCATTGATATCTATACAGATGACACTTAAAAAGTATAAGATGACAGATTATAATTATCATCATTAACTATAAATATAACAGTCCCAAAGCGTCATTAAAAATAATACCATTATTTACTCAATATGGCCAGAACATCATTATTTTTTCTTTCTAAGTTTCGAACCTTTGACCCAACTAATATCATACGCACATCATCTCTAACCACTACTTCAAATATAATATTCATCAGATATTTATAATATCTAATATATAATATATGTGTTCAACCCCTTACGCGCATTCTTTGTTCCAATGTCAGTTTTAATCAAAATTGACATTATAAAGGAAGATTATATGACAATTTCTTTTTTTGATTGACATCAATATTTATTCCAGTTTTTTCAATGACATGTTTACAAAAACTTACATGTTATTTAAACACTATTGTGATAGTGATGATATATATTTTTTTTTTAGACTAACGTAAATACTTATTTCAATGTTTTCAATAATAGGTTTACAAAAATTGACATATTATTTAAACACTATTATAGTAGTGATGATAGTTTTTTTGTAAGCTGACATTAATACTTATTTCAGTTTTTTCTATAACATGTTTGCAAAAATTGATATGTTATTTAAGGACTATTGTAATAGTGATGCCATTAATATTTATTCCAGTTTTTTCAATTACAGTTTTGTAAACACTAACAGCGTATTTATTTTGATAGTGTCAATTTTAGGCATTATTATAGTAGTGTGGTATATGTCGTCCGTTACAAGTTTGCTTTGTTTTCCTGGCATTTCTACAATCCGTATTCTATTTCCTAGAGAATTCTCCTCTGTGGTTCGTTATTTTCCAATCATAGCGGAGACCCTCCTCTCCTCTGTACATTCTTAATCAACCTATATATACTTTCCTTTTGCTTTTTAAAAAAAAAAAAAAAGAAAGAATAAAGACAGGTAATAGATGGGAAGGCTACTTAGAGCAGATTTGACAAGGGTTAAATCTTCCAACAGAAGATAGTAGCTTTCTCTTTCACCCTGCCGACTTAAGTTTGAATATTTCTATAACTGGTCTACTAGTTTTGATTCTCGTAGGCCATGCTCCAAGAGGCAATCCAAGATACTTAATAGGCAAAGACTGAGTTTTACATCTGAGAATTTTGGAGCAGGGAAAGAACAAGCTCTTCATTGGCTGCAATACCACATACCATGGATTTATGAAAATTTATTTTGAGCCCAGATATATTAACCTCAAATCCTCTTAGAATCCTTCAAAAATATATTCGCATGAACGATAATATTTCTCTTTTTTTTTTTAATTTTTTTCCTACTCTCCGAAACAAACTTTCACACTTCCTTTTAAGTTCAAACTTTTCTCTCTTAATATGATTTTTATTTAGTGTTAAATTACAACTGGGTAAGAAATTTTTCTGATTCCATGCATAATACGAGTACATTAGGCCCGAGTGAAGAACATGATTCATTGCTTGGGCAAGAAGATTTCATTTTGGTTTGACTTTAGAAACCAAAATGGGTACCCACCTGCCAGATACAATTCTTATCCCATAAACAAACCAATATGTCCACGCCCATAAGCATAGGAAAATATTCTAAGTAAAAATCTGATTGCTGGAGAATGCAATACCGAATCCAATCATAAGTTAGTTCTAATTAGAATGTCAAACATAAAAGAAATGAACCCAACAAGAAAAAAAATTATTCCTTACAATGCATCTGTTCAACTGGAGAAAACCCCACCAAATCTTGAGATAATATCCCAAGGAATATTTATGCATAAAATATGGATAAGCTTATCATATTATTAATTGATCGATATTTGTGCAACTTAATTAAAATTAAAATTAATATTTTCGTAACTAATCAAAATAGTTTACAATACTTAAGTACCTACTTTAGAACTATGCACCATATTGTTCTCCTAACTTTAGAAGCAACCAATAAACTAAATTAAACACCGTGTATATGTATACAAGTTGATAAAATTTTCTTCTTTTTTTTTATCCGCCAAGTTGGTACAATTTTCAAAATTAAATGAAGAGAAATCATCAGAGCAGAAGTTGGAGTTTGAGATTATTTGACTGCTCCTCTATCTCATTTTTTTATTTGTCATGTCTTATTACTTGAAATTAATCTTCAATTTTTTCCAAAACAATTAGCCAACTGGGCGAGCTTAGAATTTTTTTTTTTTTTTTTTTACATGTTTATGCAGATAAACACTCTAAATTGAGGGACTTTTTATTGTTGGATCTTTATATCTAGTATGGTCAAAATTATAAGCATTCCTGCCAAGTGAAAAACTAATCATTTTTTATCGTCGGATCTTTATTTCACGTACATGATAATATTGAACAATGACCGAAAGATCAAAAAAAAATTGAGTCAAAAGGCATAAATATATGCCTTTGGTTGTTTAATTGGTGCATTTACTTGGTGTACAATCAAGATCAAATCTAATCATAAGCTGATATTTAGAATGTCAAACATAAAACAAATGATACCAACTAAAATCCTTTGGTACAAACCAAACATACGAAAAAAATAATAATCTCCTACCAGTCACTAATTAAAAACAATGTACCATTCCTCAAAATATTATTCCTTGCAATGCATCTCGTTCTCCTATCACACCTGAAAAAATTCCACCAACTGGCAACCGTACATGTGTGTGTGTGTGTGTGTGTGTGTGAGAGAGAGAGAGAGAGAGATCACCTATTTGGTGTTAGGACACAACGAAAGCGAGAATAATAAACAATCACACAATCAAAAAATTACGACACACAAATTTACACTACAACAAAATACACTTTTGGCGACTAAAGCAACTAAACAATTTTTGTCGCCAAAAGTAATGTATTTTGTGTCTAAAATCTTTGGTTGCCAAATATTGCACCTTTCGGTGACGAAAATAATATTTTGTCGGGAAATGTCTCAATTTTGGCAACTAAAAAATATTTGGTCGGGAAATATCTCGTTTTTGGCGACTATCACAGTTTCGCTTAATCGATTAATCATACATGTCTATAGATTCTTGGAGATCTCTTTATATTTATAGCTACATAAATGATCAAATTAGGAAATTTCTAAAAACGGCACAAATAACGAATTTCTTGAAAACTGATAAATTATTCTAATTATTTTTTAAGAAATTTGTTTGGGCGAAAGTCAGGGATTGAGATTATTTGCCACTTCTCTATATCATTTCTTGTTTTGTCACGTATTCATTACTTTCAAAACTAATCTTTAATATTTCGAAAGTAGTTTTCTTGCCAACTTGATGACCATAGCTCATCACATATGTTCATATACATACATACACACTACGAATTGATGAGTCCTTTGTCGTCAATCACATTAATTTCCTAGGTGTTTTTTTCTTATTTTATCGACAAAAGAAAATTTTATTAATCTTTGAGTGTGAATACGAAGGCCGTTAAAAGGGAAAACAAGCAAAATGCATCACATTGAGACACCTCACATCCCAACTATGTTAGCACCTAAGAGTTTTCACTTATCACATGCCACCTGAAATCCAAAACATCTAAAAGGGTGACCGGTGGTGACCCAACAAAGTAAACGAAAAAATATAAATACTTTTGTCCCAAGTATTATCTATCTCTTCGCTAGACCTTTCGGATCAAAAAAACATTCAGAACGGGCTCCGCATTTATTTCGTTGGCAGAAAGACTCCACTCTATTCGGTCATGTGCCGTAGGTGTTTTCTTATACTACCTACCAATATTGATCATCGCAAGTTTTCTTGTTGAATTATTCGTTTTTCAATAAAAATGATCAAATTTCCATATAGAATATCATCATATTCTGAAGTACTCCAACCGAATAAAAAAATAACAGTTGGTAAGGAATTTGATGGTGAAGGAAGATTAGGTTCTAAATAGTAGTGATTTATTCGAGTTCATTTGGTTTGAAGGAGGTGGAATGAAATATTTGTTTCGGTGGACTGGAATATTTAGACTTTGAGCATTTTTAGAGGTTTGTTGTGGGTTGGTCGGAGTTGTCAACTCCTTTATTTTTTGAATATGAAGCGTAGAGTTAGGTTAAGTACTAACGAGTAGCAGCACTATGCTTGCTTTTTATTTCTCTTCAAAGCTCTCTCTCAATGTTTTTTTTCTTCATATTATATTGATTTCATACTTTTGTCTTTATGATACATAAGATTTTCTTTGCTGATAAAAAAATAAGAAATAAAAGAATAATAATTTTTGCCAAATTTAAGCGTCTACGAGTCGAAAACAATGGCATATGAAAAAACACAAAGTAAATTACGACAGAAGTGAATTATTCAGTGCTCTTATGTCACGATGGTGTTTTTGAATTCTTAATCATCACAGTAAACATTCCAAAGAGGAAAATCCGATATGGATGGATATTCTCTTGTAGGTCCTGCTCCA
>JABCMJ010027654.1:0-17552 GCA_014822125.1 Arbutus unedo | reverse complement strand
TTTGTGTGTATTGAACATGACCACTTTGAGGTAATTATATTTATATTGACAATATAATACAATTCGCACCTCATGGTTATTATGAATGCTTGTACTATTAACCCAAAGATAATTAATGAATTTGTATATTTAATGTTGTTGACTTTGATTCATTACAAACTGAGGTCTTATGGGTTAATAGTCTCGATGAGTGGATCACAATATTAAGTGTATGATAACTATTAATTATTAACGAAATTTACGTCCGTTTTATAGGGATTGATGATATCCTTTTGAGGAAATTTATAAGTTTCGATTATGTGAAGCCCTGCAGGTGGATATTAGTATCCGACATAACGAATAAGTTAAGTAAAAGGTCTTAAAGAATTTTACAGATGTTGATTCAATAAACTGTCAGTAATTTATTTTAATCAACGGATATCTGTAATCTTAACGTGGAGAGATAAATAAGCATTTAATAACATCGAGCTTGAAATTTAATTTTGAGATATGGGAAGAAAATGCAATTACAATTATGTAGTGGTATAAATTATAATTTATATAATTCAAAATTAATCCAGGTTGGATTAGGATTCCGAATTATATAGGAAGCCCAGTCAATACTTCTCCTTGGGGTCTCTATCGTTACACTGCTATGCCTTCTAGGTCAGACACAATTTAATACTTAAAATATTGAAATATGTTTTTTGAAGGCAATGAGATCACGTTTTTGAGCCCACACTCAATTCGTGATTAAGGAGCACCAGGATTACTATAGAAGATAACGAGATCAGTTGAGCAAGATCATTCCAGTCGTGCTCATACTTCGATCAGGATCAAACTTGTAGGTTGTTGAGATTAAACCAGAGCGATCTTAAAGGCATGAATCCTTGTTTTGACTAGTAGAGTTTCATATTTTTTTTATTTTATAATATGTGCGTGTTCATCACTGGGTCTCGAGAATTGATTCCTAACAACCACGACGCCCTTTACTCTATCAAATGCCTCCTAATGCACTTTGCCCCACCAGAACTAGCAGTCTCCCTTGAGCAAACTGGAGAACAAGGCTGTCATTTCTACCAATTTTGGTATAAAGTGTTGCAAGTATGACACCTTCCTAAGGAATTTCTTCAACGACCTTTGGGAATTTCATGGTTGACTTTATCTTTGTCTCGTCTACATCAACCCCCGTGCCGGTGTACCAAGAATTTCAAAAACTTCCCTATTTCTACTCCAAAAGCACACTTCATCGGGTTCATCTTCAATTTGTACTTGCAACACTCGTGGAACACTGCCTCTTGATCATCAAGATGGCTCTCTCATTCTCTAGACATCACCACCAAGTCATCGATGTAATCTTCCACTGACTTGTGGAGCATGTCATGGAAGATTGCCGTCATGGCTCGTTGGTATGTGGCATCTACATTCTTGAGGCTGAAAGGCATGACAATTTAGTAAAAGTTTTGGAGAGGCGTTTAGAAGGTTGTCCTCTCAACGTTGCTTTGGGCCATCTTAATCTAGTTGTACCCACTGAACCTATCGATAAATGAGAACATCTGGTGGCCGGAGGTCGCATCCACCAGAGTGCCTACGTGGGGCTGTGGGAACTCATCTTTTGGGCACGCCTTGTTGAGGTCACGAGAGTCCACTCATACTCGGATATGTTTATTCTTCTTCTTGACGGGTACAACGCTCACCAGCCAATCCGGGTATTGGATGGGGTGAATGAAATTGGCCTTTCTCAAGTTCTCAAACTCTTCTTGATATTGTCCTCTAAGTGAGGATGATACTCTCTTAGTGCCTGCTTGACTAGTTTGGAGTTGGGAAACACATCCAAATTGTGGGTCACTAGTGCGCCATCTAGCCTGACATTTCATCATAGTGCCAGGCAAAAACGTCCTAGTAATGAGTTAGCAAGGCCACCAATTTTTCTTTGTCCTCCCTCGCTAGTGACTTGCTCACAAAAACTGGCCTCCAGTCTTTGCCATTTTCTTTGAGTTCCACCTCCTTTAGATTTTTAGGTTGGGGCTTAGGGCCATCGTGCATCCACTCTAGGGGAGGCTTGGGCTTCTCTACCACTTGTTTCTGTATTGTGTTATAGACTTCCTCCAACTCAGGGTCAGCTTTCCCTTGGAGGTTCATTGTTCGGGTGCACCATCAAAAGTAGCATACAGTCTTTCCACCCTCGCAAACCTTCTTGATTTTTTTGGGCGTCGAGGTCTTAGAACTCTCGAAGCCCCTTTTGGGAACCGCCTTCTTTTTCTCCAAGCTATCCTTGACATCCTCCCACTTGGAGATTTTAACCCCCTTCAGTTTTTCTTGTATCGCGACAGGCATCTCCTCGAGCTCTGAGAAGAACACCGCATTGGATAGGTGAGCCTCATGCTCTTGAAATGGTTCCTCAGAAGTGTCCAGCGTCACTCTTTTCCCCATCCATATCCCCTTCAAGCATTGGTGATATCTCGAGGGGACCACTGCGTACTTGTGCACCCAGGAGCTCCCTGGGATGATATGATAGTTTGGATGTTCATTAATGACATGGAATTTCGTGGTTGCCTTGATCTCTCCGACAACAAGGTCCACCACCACATGTTTGAGGCAAGCTTTCTTGTCTCCTCAAAAACTAGTAATGGTAATGAGAGTTTTGACCAAGTGGATCTCAAGAATGCCTACTTTTTTGAAGGTGGTGAGGGGCATGATGTTAATCGATGCACCTCCATCGAGGAAAGTGCGGCATAACTCCACACTATTGATGTAGGCAGTGACATAGAGGGGACAGTTATGAGGGAGGTCACCTTCTTCTCATTGTTCGAGAAACTAATAGTGTTGGCTCCCTCACACACCAGTCGTCTTACTGAACCACTTGCTGCCATGCATGCTTCCTGGTGAACTTCCGCTATGTCCATGATGGCCTTGGTGATGTCTGTCCTTGCAACAATTTTGAGGCCTAAGCCATCAAAGAATGCTCTAAACTTATTGGAATTCTAGAGAATCTTTATTGATGCATTTGGGTCCGGTACCATCATTGGTGTCTCACAGCTGGCTATCTCCTCGAGATAGCCATAATGGGATGCCATGAGGACTTGTTGTTCTGTGTCTTCTTCTACTGTGAAGCTATAACATGCTGCTGTGTTGACTGCTCTGTTAACTTCTCAGTGTTTGGGGTATGGCCTTTCTCGGACATCTCTTTGTCCAACCTCCCCTACCTTTAGTTCGTTGGTAGTTTTCTTTCTCTTGAAAATCCTCTTGAGGGTCCAACATTTGCTTCTTGGATGCTTGGTGTGCCTGTGGCATATGTAGTAGCTCGGGTTATTGTGCTCCCTTCTCGTAGGCATGGGGTCAACCTCAGGGAGTTTTAGTTCCCCATCGGCCACCCATTCCTTCACTAGTGCCTTCATATAATCTATGTTGTGGGGGTAGTCTAGGGCATCGCCCATGTCTTTCCTCTTTCTGGACCCCATAGAGCCCTACCCCTGCGGCTTTCACGAGAACGAAGCAGAAGCTGCAACAGAGAGTGATTGAGTCCTAGAGGGGCGCCACTTGTTGCACATGAGCAGGTTGATAGTGGTGCAAAGGTTGCATGTTTCTTCATAAAGAGCGGAGAAGGTGGGGAGGTCAATGTTGATCAGGTGGACCCGGTACTCTCGAATGATGCCTTCAACATAGATCCAAACCAAGTGAGATTTGTCCACTGGCTCATGGCAGTCTACCACTCAATCTTAGAACCTATGGATGAAGTCCAAGATATCTTCACTATGGCTCTGGCTCTCCTTGAAGTCCAAGATATCTTCACTGTGGATAGGGTTGTGACCTTCTCCCATATCTGGAAGAACATGGTGTAGAACTTATTCAATATATCCTCCCAAGTGAGGAGGTAATATGGCATGAGGTTGACATAATGAGTGTAGGCTCGGTCAGTGAGAGATTTGGAGAACTCTCGGAGGTGCAGGTTGTGGTTAGAACCATATTGTTCCAAGGTCTGAATGAAGTGAACCACACGTTCCTGGGCATTGATTTCTTTGCCATCGAACTTGACAAACTTCAGCTGTTGATAGCCGTTAGGATAGGGTATGGAGATAAGGCTTATAGGATATGGTGGATGTATATCGGGGTTAGGTAAGGAGGGTAAAATTTCTTACTTCTTGCCTGCTGAAGCAGGACATGCACATCATCACTATGAAATACCGTTGTGTCTGGTTTAGAGTGGGATGAGCTTGATTTTCAGTTGGCACACAGACTTGGTTCACCGAATCTGTCCCATGGGGTGAGAATTGAATTGGAGTGTTACTGATAGTTGGGCCATGGCCCTGTGTGATAGCTGCTTCCCTGACATAGATCTGTCCGGGAGTCTCCTGTGGGTTGGTGGCTACACATGGGATGACTGAGAGAACAGCATCAATCAGTGTGTGGAAGGCAGTGACCAACTATTTTTGCGTGTCTCATATGGCTTGTAGAGCATCTAGGGTAGCTAGAGTGTAGTCCATGCTGGTTGAGTCTTCGTTTTTGCCATGGCCAGAGGAGTCATGTTGTTCGTTGTCTTCAGTAGCCATTTAAGCACATTGGAGCTAAAAACCACTTCTTAGGCTAACCATTCACTGAACCACCTCCCCAACAGAGTTGTAGGGGATGGATTCTGCTGAGTGAGAATATTCGAATAGAATATGCTGGAAAGGTTAAGAACAATAAACTCTAACTAGCCAAAACAAAAGAAGAAGAAGTGGAAAGGGTTAAGGAGAAGACAAACATCGTAGAAAGAGAATGACAACTCTCTAATTCTAAAATGGGCCTATGAAGGTAGGTGGGGGACAAGATTTAAAAATTGGACTAGGAAAAGGCAAATAGAAGGTCTCTCTCAAGCCCAGAGGTAGTCTGTCTCTCTAGGATGCTCAAATATCTAGTCAATCAACCAACACTGACTTGACATGGTGGGTCAAGTATATATAGGCACACTAGGCCATTCTGGTGCCAAGTGTCTTGATGTGTCTTTTTTCGGAATGTTTCCACCACGGTGGCCTTGTCCCCATTCTTTTGCGTGAGTAGGGTCGAAAGACCACGCGCTTGGTCTCTCTCCAGAAGTTGTCGTCCTATTCCCACGACCTGTTCGCCCAACCCCTGCCATCGCAGCTCCAATGGGCACGCATCAGGACTAGCATTCAAGACCTCAAAATTCACTCTAATTGCGTTCTCGTCCTCCTTCTTCGTTCTTCTCTCGGCAACCCGGCATGTGGTCATGGCCGGGCCTGATCTTCAGTTTGTAGTCCCGAGCCTTAGTGATGACCTAGCCTTGATTTGCGATCTTGGACCTTGGCGATGCTGGTTGTGCCCCCTTATGGAATCTTGGGTATACTATAAGCCGGCCCCTGTTAGCCTCAAGTGAACTCAGATGCAGAGGTCGAGATCCCAAGTCTGTTGTGACCCAGCCTTCGTCGGCTTTGGGTCTCAGATATCAGGGATGAGGCTTCAAATCTTGAGTTTGCCACCCGCAACTCCTCGTCAATCTCAAGCCTCAGAACTCGAGACATGGAGTTTGCAGCCCTCAACCCTTGTCGGCCTCTGGCCACTGAACTTGAGACGTAGAGTTTGCCGAAAATTGGCCCCTGTTGGCCTTGGGCCTTGATGCTCGGGGCCATGAATTTTTAACCGTTGGCAAACCCTTGCTAGCCTTGGACTTTGATGTTTGGAATGCGGGAGTCCGTCGGCACTCGGCCCCTGTCAACCTTGGGCCTTGATGCTCATGGCCATAGATTTCAGAGTACGTAGGCATGGCTCGCAGGCTTGGCGATTGTGGCCCCCTCCTTTCTCCCCTTCTCTTCTCTCTCCTCCTCATGGCACCCCTCCTCCGTGGCCATCCCACTAGGGTAGCCCCCCTCCACGGCTGGGGGGTGGACTCTTTCTTTTGTTAATATTCTCTCTCCCTCACCCTCACCCTCTCTCTCTCTCTCTCTCTCTCTCTCATGCGGCAGCCCCTCCCTAGGCCTCGCAGGATTCCGCTAGGGTGAGCCCCCTTCCCCTGCGGTTGGGCCACTAGGGGAGCCTCCCTCACGACTAGGGGGTGGCCCTCTCTTCCTCAGCCTGGGTGCCCTGCGGCTCCCCACTAGGGTCACCCTCTCCTCTCTCCATTGCGGCTCAGTCGCTGATGGCCCCTTCCCCCCCCCCCCCCCGGCCACTAAGGGCTCCTCCTCCACACTCAAGGCCAAGCTGCTGGACCCATTTTCTTACCCCCCATGGCTGGGCCACTTGGAGGAGAAAGAGAAGGGGGGGGGGGGGGGGGGGGTCTAGAAGGGGGGGGGGGGGGGGGGGGTTCTCTCTATGCCCGCGGCAATGGACCTGGGTCTCCTCCCCTTCTTTCGCAGCTAAGCCACTGAGTGGTCACCGCGGCCCGCCCTTTAACCCTTCCCGTGATCGGGCTTTAGCTCTCGAGGTCTAGGCCTACGAACCTCTCTGGCCTTAAATTCTGCCAAAGATTTGGCTCGCGAAATCCTTGGAGCCTTGCCTTGGCTCGTGGATTAGTTTGCGAAGTCTCAAGCCCTTATTTCAGCCCATAGACTTCGCACAGCCTGTTATCGGCCTATCAGCCCATATTTTTCTGGGTTCAGGCCTTGTGGGCCTAAAGTCTTAGGCATGGCCTATAATATCAAAACGGAGGTATTGACTTTTTTTTACCGGAGGCTAATTCTTCAAGTAAACTTGGCCCTAATCTCTATTAGAACACTGCTAGTTAAGTTTTATGGGATTCATCAATTGTCACAAAACTTTGAGAGATCTTTAGCAGGCAATCTCTCAACCTCAATGCCCGACAACTCTACTAATAAGCTAACACTAGACATATTGGGGCGAAAGGAATGGTTTGTGACAATAAACTAACCACTGGTTTGTTAATTGCATGTGTATAATATCTGGTGCTATAACTTCTGGAGAAAAATTGTGGACAGATCAAGCCTTCAAGTCTATAACAAAACAATTCGAGATTTAATGATACAAGAACCTTAACATTTTGTAGACACTCAAATTTTTCATAATTTAATAGCTTTTAATTAGATAAAAATATATATACATTTGATTAATTACAGCAAAAAAATTATTAGCCATAGTTTTCAAATAAATATTGGAGCCCAGAAAATTATGTTTGCTTAATCCATCTAAACATATGATAGAGACCAAAAGTAGACAAATTAGCTTAACAAGCTAAATGGTCATGAAATTGAGCGAGTTCAAAGATCTGCCCACTCTAATTTTTTTAAGTCAATAAGTAAATAATATTATAGTATTATTTTTAATTCACTTAAGATTAACTCCATAAATAAAAGATAAATTTATTTTATTTGTAAAGATATATCAATCAAAGAGCATTTTTCAAATTAAGAAGCCTATAAATAGATACTCTCATTATGAAGAAACAACCTTTCGGCCAAGAGAATTCAAGTCATCTTTAACGTTCTTCCCAAGTCTTTCTCACAAGCTCTCGAAAAAGAATCAACAAGCACTTGAATAGCATGCCATGCCAATTCAACTACGACTGCACTTTTCTTGTCAAATTGAGTAGAGTTTTGATTGTTTCTTTGAGATCGAGCCATTGAAGCACTTGATCATATTTTCTATATCCAATCTATGTATAGCCTTCAACATATTGCATATTTTCTAGCAATCTTCACTTAAAACTAACTATTTTAATAGAGTAATAAGATTTGAAAAACATCAAGAACACTCATTAATGTTGTCGAAAATCTTTCTTTCTAAATGTAAACGTTGGCGATGAAATTTACTGCAATACACAAAAATAAAAACCTTCGAGATGCGTTACAGCGTCGTTTTCCTAAAAATAATATTTGCCTCCACCAGATGGTGTGCACCGAGTTACTGCAAATTTGCCTTCAAGATACAACGAACACAAACTTATGTTCTTTCCATCTACATTTGTACAAACGGAGACAGACAGAATATCTGCGTAGTAAAAATAAAGAAGAACCAGAAAATCACCAAATATTATTTCTACAGAATAACAATACTTAGATTAAATGCTTCCAAAATATTAGAACCTTTTGAGAGGAAGAACGGGCAAAACATTTTTTTTACGTAAGTAATTTTGCTAGAGAAGACTTGTATTTATAGATAATTTAAGGGTACAATTGAAAGTCTTAACTTTTCAACCTATAGATGCAATGAAAAATTATAACTTTATTTAATAAAAGTTGTAACTTTTAGTGCAATACTAATTAAATAGTCATAACTATTCAAAAAGTCATATCTTTAATAATTAGACACATCCCTTATAAGTCACAACTTTTAATTAATAAAAGTGACAACTTTTAGAATAAAAGTCATTTAACTTTTAATTAATAAAGGTTACAACTTTCAGAATAAAAGTTACATCTCTTTGAATAAATAAAAGTCAATTAACTTTATAACCTCCAACATTAATTCATACCACTTGGATAGAATCACACCTAAATGTCTCTCAAGTTTTCAATGCAAGTATTCTAGGAACAAGGAAAGTTTTACAAAAATACCGAAAAAATATACCCATTTATTTTGAAAATCCCTAACAATCTCTCACCATTTTAAAAATAAAGAAGAGTTATTTTTTGTCATCTTATAAGGCTTATGCATACATAAATAGTGTCTCACGACTTCGACCATTCACTTAGTGAAAACACATCAAAGCTAATCAAGGCAACATAGTAGATATATCTTTGAACTAGTTGTCCTCTAGTGAGTAACAGAACATGTCTCACACATAATCCTTTTGATATTGTAGATATTTCAATTAACTGACCCGTGCACTGATCTTGGGTCTGTATCTTAATTTCATAAGTGCTTTAAGGTCTAGCCCTCGTGACCTATAGGAAGCGGTACCACCTCTACACTCACATAGGTAAGTTTTGTACAATGCCCCTATAGTGATAGCATCAAAAAATCTATTAAGAGCTAAGTAGTTCATCCTCATTTGTGTTACATTACAAGTACCAAGTACTTTACCTTGGGATGAATAGAAAAATCTTTAAACTGCTTACAATCATAACATATGGTATAATTTCTCATTGAATTCAAGATATCAAGAGTATCAACCGGTTGAGTTAAGTTTTCACAAGGAGTGATCCAATCTAACTGGGCATAAGTCTCATCCCTCGTGATATTTTCTACATCAAGTCCCTTGCAAGGCCTTTTGTTAAAGGATTCACCAAATTTTGACTTATCATAATAAATTGTTATCACCCCATTAGTTATCAATTATCTCACATAACTATGTCTAAGTCCTATATGCCTGGACTTACCATTGTACACTTGGCTATACGCTCGTGATAAAATTGCTTCGCTATCACAATGCAAAGATATTGGTGGCATAGTTTTAGGGCACATTGAAATTTTCAATAATAAATTTCTCAGCCACTTTATCTCTTTGCTTCCAAAAGTTAAGGCTACAAATTCGGCTGTCATAGTCGAATCTGTAATGAGAGTTTGCTTCTTTGATCCCCAGGAGATTGCTTCCTCACCAAGTGTAAAAATCTAATCACTTGTTGACAAGTGATCATTACGCGCAGTTATCCAATTGGCACTTGTGTATCCTTCCAAAACTAGAGGATACCCACTATAGACTATTCCAAAGTCTATAGTACCTTTCAGGTATCTCAATATCCTATTTATCGTGTTCCAATGCATTTGTCCTGGGTTACTAGTATACCTACTAAGTTTGCCAACGGCAAATGCAATATCAGGTTTTGTGCAAGTCATGGCATACACTCTAGAATACTTTAGTTGTGATACAGCTCTTCCACCATTAGTGTCCAGTGGCACATGCGAACCATAAGGTGTAGAAACTGGTGCGCTATTGAAGTGATTAAACTTCTTTAAGATCTTTTCAATATAGTGTTCTTGAGATAGAATTAAATGGCTTTCACGCCATTTAATTCTAATACTCAAAATTACATTAGTGACACCCATATCTTTCATGCTAAAGTTAGCTGAAAGAAAATCCTTTGTACTCTAAATGCTCTCTAGGTCTATACCAAATATGAGCATATCATCTACGTACAAACAGATAATCACCCCACGTTTGCCATTGAACTTGCTATACACACATTTATCAGATTGGTATACACTAAAGCCATTTGACAGAATAACTTTATCAAACTTCTCATGCCACTGCTTGGGTGCTTGTTTAAGTTCATAAAGTGACTTAACATACTTGCACACTTTATGTACTTAGCCTTGTACCACAAAACTCTCGGGTTGCTGCATATAGATTTCTTCATCTAAGGCACCATTAAGGAACGCAGTCTTCACTTCCATTTGGTGAATCTCAAACTTATAGATTGTAGCAAAAGCAATTAGAACTCTTATTGTTGACATTCTAACAACTAGAGCATATGTTTCGAAGTAATCGACACCCTCTTTCTGGTAAAGCCTTTGCCAACTAATCTGGTCTTGAACTTATCAATTGTTCCATCAACTTTCATTTTCTTTTTGAAAATCCATTTACAATCAATTGGTATAGAACAAGGTGGTAAATTAGCCAGAATTCAGGTATTATTTCCCAATATAGAATCCATCTTATCTTGTATAGCCTCTTTCCAGAAGGCAACATCTTGAGATTTCATAGCTGCCTCAAAAGTCAATGGGTCTGTTTCCACATGTAGTGAAAAACACATTGTGATAACATGTAGTGTCTCGAGTACCTTCTACTAGATAAACTACAAAATCAGGATCAAATATTTTCTCCTTCTGAGCTCATTTGCTCCTTCTTAGTTCAACCTATTCCACAGGTTCATTATCCTCATCCAAGACTTGTATAGGCTCATTGTCCTCTCTGGACATCAAGGGTAATAGGTTTGAGTCTTTGTTAAACTCCAAGTCCTTACTTGACTTTAACCTTAGAATCCTGTCAAATCTACTTTCATAAAAATACTGCATCTCGAGACTCAATGATAGTGTTTATAGAAACAATATCATTTGGCTCCGCCACTAGAAACTTGTATGCCTTACTATGTAAAGCATATCTAAGGAATACACACTCGATTGTCTTTTTACCTAATTTCTTTCTTTTAGATTCGGGCAACTTGACAATCGCCCTGCATCCCCAAGTCTTAAAATAACATAGGTTAAGCTTCTTTTTTTACCAAAATTCATATGGAGAAATATTGGACTTTTTGACCAGTACTTGATACAGGATATAAGTGGCGATAAGTAAGGCTTCACCCCAAAAACTGCTACTCATTCTAGCAGTATTAAGAATAATCATCTATAAATGTGGCAAAATATTTCTTGCCTTCTCTAGTAGGGGTGCTATGAAAACCACATACATCATTGTGTATTAGTTCAAGTAAAAATGAAGTTCGTTTAATTTTAGAAAATGACATTCTAGTTATCTTAGTTTTCATGAAAATTTTACATTTATCAACCATGTCAATTTCATTCTTAGGAATTAAATTTGATTTAACCATACAATCCATTTTCTCCTTGTGCTAATGTGTCCTAAACGAGTATGCCATAAAGAAATAGAATCAAACATATAAGCAAAATTAATTTTATTGATATTTCGTTTGAACATACCCTCATACATATAGCCCTTTCTAACAAAAGTATCACCCTTAGACAGAATAAACTTATTCGACTCAAACACTAATTTGAAACCATGCTTATCCAGCAAGCTTCTTGATGTAAGATTTTTCCTAACTTCTGGCACATAATACACATCACTAAGCGTCAAAGTCTTGCCAGAAGTGAATTCTAAATTCACTTTGTCTTTTCCTTTCACAATCGCGATTGATGAATTTTTCATGTAGAGAACAATGTCATCTTCAATTGACTCATAGTTAGTAAAGCACTTCTTGTCATTGCACACACGTTTTGTCGCGCCTAAATCAATCCACCAATCTCCAGCATCCTCGAGAACATTAACTTTAGAAATGACAACAATGAACTTAGAGTTCTTTGCCTTCAATGCTTCTTGTTTTCCACCAGTTTTCTGCCATTTCAGGGCTTGGCAATCCTTTTTATATGCCCAAGTTTGCCGCAATGTCAACAATCTGTATTGGTAGAATCATACTTTTTCCCTTTTTCGGGACCTTTATTACCTTGAAACTTACGCTTACAATTTTTCTTGTTGAAACTGGAATCATCCTCCACCACATGAACCTTAGAGTTATCATCCTTACTCTCTTGTCGTCCAGTCTCTTCCTCCACTCGAAGGTATTGAGCCAATTGTTCAAGAGTAAGTTTCTCGATTTTGTGTTTGAGTTTCTTTTTGTAGTCTTTCCATGATAAAGGAAGTTTATCAATTATAGAGGATACGACAATGGATTCATCCATGTTCATATTCTTAATCTTAAATTGATTAAGAATATTTTGTATCTCATGTAATTGATCAATCATGGGCTTGTTATCAACCGTACGAAAATTCATAAATTGACTAATAAGAAATTTCTTACTTGTGGCATCTTCAGTCAAATACTTAGCGTGGACTGCATCCTAAAGTTCCTTCACTGTCTCAGAATTTTGATAGACATCAAACGATCAACTGATAGTGCATTTAGGATGTGACCGCGACAAATGTAGTCATCGTTCTCCCATTTGATTCTCTCATGAGTTTGTTTCACCGTTTTATCTTCTTGCTCTTGTCGCATTGGTGTGGTCAAAACATATACCACTTTTAATGTGGTGAGGAAAAAGTGCAATTTTTTTCCCAACGTCTGAAATTACTACCGTCAAATCGCTCCAACTTGACAAAATCTTGTGTTATTTTTTGTAGAGACATCACCATTGCAAAATATTGTCGTTAGATTGTTGTCGAAAATCTCTCTTTCTGAATGTGAACGTTGGCGATGAAATCTACTACAATACACAAAAATAAAAAACCTTCGAGATGCATTACGGCGTTGTTTTCCTAAAAATAATATTTGTCCCCATTGGATGGTGTACACCGGGTTACTGCAAATTTTCCTTCAAGATACAACGAAGATAAATTTATGTTCTTTCTGCGTACGTTTACACAAATAGAGACAGACAGAATATCTACGTAGTAAAAATAAAGAAGAACCAGAAAATCACCAAGTATTATTTCTACAGAATAACAATATTTGGATTAAATGCTTCCAAAATATTATAACCTTTTGAGAGAAAGAATGGGCAAAATATTTTTTAAAGTGAGTAATTGTATTGGAAAATGCTTGTATTTATAGATGGTTTACAATTGAAATGTCATAACTTTTCAATCTATAGATACAATGAAAAGTTATAATTTTATTTAATAAAAGTTACGACTTTTAGTGCAACACTAATTAAATAGTCACAACTATTCAAATAATCATGCCTTTAAAAATAAGACACATCCCTTATAAGTCACAACTTTTAATTAATAAAAGTCACAATCTTTTAGGATAAAAGGCATTACCTTTTAATTAATAAAGGTTACAACAACTTTTAGAATAAAAGTTACATCTTTTTGAATAAATAAAAGTCAATTAGCTTTATAATCTCCAACAAATTCATACCTCTTAGATAGAATCACACCCAAATATCTCTCAAATTTTTAATGCAAATATTCTAAGAACAAGAAGATTTTTATAAAAATACCCAAAAAAATATACCCATTTACTTTGAAATCCCTAACAATTAATACTCATACAAAGTGCACAAGGCTTCTAGTTAGAAGAAGACACCGAGAGCTCAGCAGCCTTTTCCCTCCAGAGCTAATTTTGGTTGATTAATCTGACTAGATTAATTAGTAACTCAAATCCACGTCGCCACACTGGAGCTAGATATTACAATGTAACACTGACCAAATGTGCTTGGTGAGGCAATGACGTGGAGATTCTCTTTTGCACCATAGTGGTCAAAATCACAGGATTCACGAATTTATAGGCGAATCAAGATTTAAAAACAATAGGAGATAAACAGTATGATCTACAATTTGATTCATGTAAACATATCAATTGTTGCACTCTGTAAATACGAAATTACTTTTACATACTTTTGTGGGTAAAAAAAAGTAAGAATACAACTTTATATAGTGTTGAGCTCGAAAAAAATATACTCATGCAAAATTTGTTTATCATTAGTTGATTAAAATATTTATTTTTACTTAGAGAATGTTGTTAATTCTTTTTTCTCATTTTATTAAACACAAAAATAATCATTATAGATATATTTAGACTAAGACACATCGTTTCTATAAATTATCTTTTTTTTTTTTTGGGTGAAATTTTTTCTAGTTTATTGTCATGTGACATACGATTTCTATAGATAGGCTCAACATTTATTATTTTCTTTTGCTAAAATCTAAAAATAGTTGTGAATATTATTGAGTATAATATCATAAATGAACACAAATTTACAAAATTAATCTCTTTAATTCTTGTATCATCTAAATTATAAATCGCAACAAAGCACAAAGCCTCAAGAAAGCCCAAAGTTTTTACCTACTAAACTACATAACAGATGTTAAAAACATATTTTTCAGTGGTTTTAAGACTGAGATTTCAACTTAATAATTAATCTTTGATGTCTAAACATATATAAATATATTTCCTACAAAGAGTATTGAACCATCACATTTCACAATTCAATTAATTCAATTCGATTCATGGTTCGGAAAAAGTTCATTTCACAATTGATGATTTGACAATCTTGTTTTCCACTTACAGTATGATTAGGCGTGGATATACAAGCATATTATTCTGAGTTTGAACCATTGAAAAGTATTGAAGCTTCACTAATCTTTTTGACTTACAAGCTTGTCCCTTGGACATGGTGATGAGATAAAAGGGTGTTCCAAGAGAGAGCATTAGCTTGGTTTGTCCTAACAGATTTTTTAGTTTGACTTGAACCAATTACAAAAAAAAAAAAATCCTTCCCTTTAAAAAATGAAAATGTATAAATTATTTAGGTCTTCTCAAAGGTAAATGATAACGCCAAAACACTTTCTCAATAACCTTCTGAAAATATCATTAATCGAACATTGACCGAATAGTCAAGAGGACTTAGAACTTTTGTAGTCCTTATGAAACTAAAGAAACTTGAAAAAAAAAAAAATCTTGCTAACCAAGCTAATAATTGTGATGATATGACCTAAGAACAAATCTCTGGACAAACATTTACGAATAAAACATTTCTAAAACATCAGTTTTCCACCTCTCCACATTGACAGAATTTTGCCAAAATATGCCTTTGATCACGACAAAGCATTGAGTTTGACTCTATGTTACTTGGAACACGAATTTTTCGGATACAAGGAACATAACTGAGTACAGGACATGGCGCAATTCTAAACTGTGGTAAGGTAGAATAGACTTCTATAGATTACGATACAAGAAGAGGTAAAAATCCAATACATAGAATGCTGCTTTTGGAATTCTTGATGTACATATATATCTAGAATCATTTTGACAGATTTCTTTGCATGTTTGTCCTTTTTAAATTTTCATTATTTCATTGGTTAAATTATGTTCTGTAACATTAGGGAAATGATAAGTAGAAAAATCGGGAAAACATCGAAATGTTTTAAATAGCACAAGAGTGAGCCCAATCCGAAATTTCATTCTTGTAAGGTAACCAGAATGACAAATTTTCTGTCAAAGGGTCAAATCCCACCATGAATGCATATCCTATTAGCTCTACGTCAGTTGCATGTGACTTCTTTTCTAAAATTACAAGTAGTAGCATCAAGAGAGAGGGATGGCATCAGAAAGATAAAATGCCACCTCAAAAGCCTTAAATCACAGCCCCCACACAGTCAGCAAGAGCAAAGCAGGCCATATGCTCATTCAAATGCTGATCCAACTAACTAGACTTATCTAACTTGAATCGACCAATTGCACAAGAGTAATACATAAGCAAGGATAAGACCCCTTTTCTGCAATCTCTTTCTAAAATAAATAAAAAGTATCACCTTCCCCAACAATCTTTGAATACATTTGCAAACTTTTGCCTTTAATTATGTTGATGAGCAAAAGATGACTCATGCAACCAGCTTTTTTTTTCCCTTTAAATGCATTTGCAAACTCTGGTTTGAACCATCTCTCCAACTACGTCTTCACCCTTCACCTTTCAGACCTGACAATAAGAGAGCATTATACAGAATCTTGCTGCTGCATATAGCAAAACAAAGGAGTCACAAAAAGGTCGTCGGGGCAATTCATCAAAAATGAAGAACCGACTTATGGCACAAGTTACGGGGATTCCAGGCACCTCAGTAGGATATCCAGCTGAGAGGACACTAAAAAGACTTCTGATGAACCCTATTCCATCTTCTTCAAATGGCGCTTTGATGGTAAACCAGAGTAAGTATCTCTCGGGTTCTCCATTATTCCCAATTCCAAAGAATAATACCGTAATCATCACTACCTAGTTTCAAAAGTATGAAATAGAGACCCATGTTTGACAATTGCTGGTGATTGATGTGCAGATAAAGTAGATAGGACAAACAAACTTGGAGGGAAAGCAGACAATCTTGCAGCGGGCATCCGAGAGCATGGTAACTATTTCAATTCAATCTAAGAATATCTAGATCCTCCAATATAATCACACTTTTACTAGAAAATTGTTACTGTTTAAAATCTCAATTTGTCTTCTCCCATCCAAGAAAAAGGCAGAAGAATTCTTATGAGTCCTATTATAACGTGGGATGATTGCAGTGAGATTAGGGCCCAAGATAGCTGAAACTGTGAAGGGAAAATTGAGCTTGGGGGCTAAAATTCTTAAAGCGGGTGGGGTAGAGAAGCTTTTCAAGCATCACTTTAGTGTTAGAGAAGGGGAGAAGCTGCTAAAGGCTTCCCAATGCTATTTATCAACAACAGCAGGTCCTATAGCAGGCCTCCTCTTTATCTCCACTGATAAAGTTGCCTTCTACAGCGAGAGATGCATCACAGCCTCGTCTCCAACGGGCGAATTAATTAGAATCCGGTACAAGGTGAGTCCCTACACATATTCCCATTTCTCCACTTAATGTATCAAATTAAGTGGGTAACATCCAAATAATATCTACTCTATGCAGGTGGTAATCCCAGTAGAAAACATATTGAGAGCCAACGAAGGCCAAAATTTGAAGGGACCATCACGGAAGTACATAGAAATACTTACAGTGGATAATTTTGATTTCTGGTTTATGGGATTCCTGAATTATCAAAAAAGTTTCAAGTATCTTCAGCAGGTGATCTCCTAACATCAATGAGACAACTTCATTCGTAATCTGATATGAGATGCATTAAGGGGAGAGAAACATACTATAAAGATCAAGCAGCTACTATCTTGTACAAATTTAGCTTTTAGGGTTACTCTGCTTCAAAGCAAAAGTAGTTTGCTAGTATGTAATCATTTCCAGAGTATGACATGAATGGTACCTTCACACCTACGCACTTTTCCTGGAGTTGTACGCCCTTAGTGAAAATGGAAACCATTGAGATGCTTCTGTCGATTATCTGTGAACCAGCAAATTTGTTATCAACAAAACATCTGACATTCAGTCCTGTTGAACACCACCAGACTGACTTCGTAAGATCTTCTTCAAAAGAAATAGATTGCTGATAATGAGAACAGATTCTTTGCAGCTGTTTCAAGGTTCAGCAATTTGTTTTTGCCAC
>JABCMJ010027633.1:0-19401 GCA_014822125.1 Arbutus unedo | reverse complement strand
TGACATCAATAATTATTCCAGATTTTTTTAATGACATATTTTCAAAAACTGACATCTCAATCAATTTGGCAGTGTCATCTTTAGCGATTATTGTAGTAGTGACTGCTCCTCTGAAGAAAAGGAGTAAGACATCATGTTTAAGTATCTAATGATTTGTGAACTTTGTAAAATTTTAAACTCTTTAGACCTTACTCTCTATCTTTTAATTTTTGCAACTTTTTCTCTGGTTAGAGAGTTACTTGTTGTATTACTCTATTTACCAGCATTGCGTACTGCTTGTCATTTTACCAGCTTATTTAACAATCTATACAACTAGCCATTAGGACTTGGTGATCTCCCAAAATATTTGTTGATGCGAATGATGCTCAAAGAGAAGCCATTAGGGTTATGGGAATCCATTTTCTTCTCCAATTCCAATGCGATTCGGTGGATAAGGACTATGTGTTCAAGTTGGTGCAACATTTTAATCCAACAACTATTGAGATGAATCTATTGTATCTAATAACTGAAGATGACGTTGCAAGAGCATTACGGTTGCCTCTTTGGAGTAGAAGAGTGCTCATGGAATGCTCCTCGACTCAGAGATCTTTTGTCTCCAACATGTTGAGGGGGAGTGAATAGGACATCAAATTGAGCACATTACAAGCCATTTTAAAACAGGGGAGTGCAAGTGATAAGTTTCAGACGACTTATGTGTTGTTTGTCTCTGAATGTTTTTTGTGCCCCACCACAAAAGCCATAGTGGGAACAAGATTTTTTTCTTGCGTATTCTATTTAGAGTGAGTAAGCTCTTATAAATTGCTCATGTTTGTGTTGCAGTGGATGGTTGAGAGCATCCAATAATAAACAGATTCAATCGAATGACGAATTCTTGCATGGTCCAAGAAACTCAAAGGTCTGCTTCCAAATTTCATCTATATTGAATCCTAATATTAGAATAGCTTATATAGTCATGATTCAATTTAGGTTCGCCGATTTTTTATTGATTTTCCTTTCGGATCTGATTAAGACAATGGAGGAGTAGGAAGACTTTGGTGATTTATAATGAGGTCTCTAGAATATCTATGTCCCAAGGCATAAAATATGAATAATGAAACATGAGGAAGACTATTTTAACGCCTAGTTATTAAATAGATAACTTATTTTTTTGTAGCAGAAAATTAAATAAGTACATAGTCTAAAATGAAATGACAAAAGTACCCTTCTAGGTTTACATTTATTTAAAGTAAAAGACAGAGCTAACTAGCTAGACTAAATGTAGGGCAGCCATGTGGTAAACTCTTCCTCTACGGCCGTCGACTCTTCTTCTTGCTAAGGAAACTCCATTTGGCATGAATGACAGGGGCAAAGAAGTTGCTCTGATGAGTAGTTAAACTCAGTAGGGAACATTACGCGAAAAATTGAACCCAAAAGGACATCAAGCATGCAACATGATATAACAAGTACTGAAATAAGTTGAACAGTTAAGTAAACATATAGGTTTATTATACTTCATTTTATTATGTTTTTAGGAGTTCCACCGAGAAACACCGTCTCCTACTCCGACTATCTAACATAGATCACTCAGTTGATATTCACAAGCAAGAAAGAGATCTTATACCGTCCACTCATGTCAATAACTACCTTGCCCTAACTAGATCCGTGGCTTCGCCAGGTCAAATACCAACAAACCTTAACCACTTTTCCTTAATCGGCTCAAGGACACTCAAGACACTGGTTGTCACTCCCTCAGGGTCTGGACCTGCACTCACAGATGGTCTCAAAGTCACCTCTAATTGAATACACGCACCTCTAGTGACAGAGCAACAGGCTACAATCTAACCCCTAACCTAGGTCGGGGGTGAAAACTCTAAAACTAGTGTTCCCTTCTCTAATAATGAGATAAGCGTTCAAGCCCCTTTACTTTTTTTAGTCATTAGCAATATTAAGAATATGAAGAATTATTTAGGCTTCCAATTACCAATCCTTCCTATTTTTATAGTGAAATTTCTATTGCCATTAAATTAGAAAGGAATACCAATTGCAGCAAAGTGACAGAAAGATTTCACATACAAACGTAAACGACTTTTTTCTTAAACGTAAATTGCTTGAGATTTAGATATGATGATAAATTTTCTCATAAAGTAATATGATAAATTTACTGAAAGTAAATATGATATTATGATAGTAAAATTGGTGATTAGCAGTGCAATAATTTGACTCAGCATAGTTATCATCAAATTTACCATCACATCAATAAATTTATTATCATAATTGAATTTGCAACCCAACAAATGTATCATCATAACCATCAAATTTACAAATTTACCTTGATAATTGAATTTGCAACCCAACAAATTTACCATCACGACCATCAAATTACCATCACCAAATGAATTTGAATCCAACAAACTCTAAATATACAATTTCATCAAATTTACCACCACGACCAAAAAAGTTACCATCATACGTTTAGGGCCAACCCTAAGATATTTGAGGTCCTAGGCGAGTTTAATAAAGGGACTCTTATATATTTTTCTAACAAATTTATAAAACAATGTTCCCTAGGATCGTCGTATAACTATAAAACATAAAATATTCTTTTCTTACTTCACAATTTACCTAATTTATTTAAAACTCGATGCTAAAAGTTCGACGCAAGTATTACTTTATTAACATAGTTGACATCTCATAAAAATATTTTTATAATATTTTGTAACATGTATATCGTTAAATCACACAATTAACAAAATCTTCACCTTGGGATGAAAATATATTATTGACTTACAATAGCAAAATTTATAAATTTTTCATTCATCTTTAATAAAAATTAAAAATATGAATATTTCAAGTAAAAAAGCCATTGATGTAAAAATTAAACTTTTTTTTTTGAAATATAAACTTCTTTTTAACTATTTAAATTTATCTACCCAGAACTAATAAGAAATGAAAGAAAAAATATGACTGAGATGTGAAGTTTGACAAAAGAAAAAAGCTTATTAGGCAATATATCCAAGTAATTTTTTTCCAAATTATAATTCGTTAAACAAAATAGGAGGAAAACAATAGATAATAAATTAAGTAAACCATGTGAGGGGCACAAGAGCTCATTGTATATGTTGGTTTACCGGCTCCATTTGGTGATGGGGCATTGTGTTTGATATGTTTTTAACGTATGTAATATTTATTCTAACTTTTATAGATTTAGGGATCCTATTTTTAGTCAAAATTAGAGTCTCAAGCGGCAACGTAATGAGTTTAGGTTTAAAATTGGCCTTGCATAGAAAAAAAATTTAACTTAACTAAATGCATTTAAATTTTTTAAAATTTTTTCTCATTTTCTCTCCTTTTTTTTTTTTGCCATTTCCAGAGAATTCTATTTTATTATTTCTTATATTATTTCTTTTCCTTGTACTCTAAAAACCAAACAAAAAGGAGAGAATTTTTAAAATTTTTCTTTCCTCTCTTCTTTTCCCCAAGTTCCAAACAAAGCATAAGATTTAAGAATCTTTTTGATATTGTTTGAATTTTGATACTAAAAAATAATATCTAGAAATTGATAGGGTAAAAATATAATCGTCACTAAAAATAGGGCTGCCCAAGATTACAGAGCACGAGGTATTTTCTCTTTCTTCTCTGTGCGGACTGTGGAACTTCTTCACAATTTCAAAGCCCTATCACCCGCATTTCAATCCACCATTCATTTCTCGGTACACAAATCGAGTACAAAATCCCTAGTTCCTCTCTCCTTTCTTGTTATGTAATCCGGCGTTAACCAAAAAAAGGGTTTTCGTACCAAAATCTTGGCAATTGTTTGCATTCGAATATGGAACAAAAGCAAGCAGAGCACATCGACTACTTCATCAGGCAAGCCTCAACTCACAAGGGTGCTTCTCTGTCTAGTGTCATCGCTGAAGCCACTTCGCATCCATCTCTCTTCGCCTTCTCGGAGATTCTTGCCGTTCCTAACGTTCTTGAGGTCTGATTCTGAATGTCTTTCATTGAATTTTATATGGTAATCAAACACGCTTAAATGTGTACCTGTTCGTTTCTTATTATATTGTTGTCATCATAGGATGGAAAACCTAAAATCCGATCCACTGAGCAACCCATGTGAGTGCTATTAGTACGTTACACACTCAGCTACTTAAGTGTTTTAGGATTGTGGAACATAACATGATGATACTGTTCGCCTAGTCACGCATATCCAATTCTGTGGTGAGTTGGGAGGGGGCTTGCCCGTAAGGTGGGGGTCTGGCCTTTGCTCTTATTGCATTTTAGAGAAGGGTGCTTTTGGCATTTTCAAAGACTTACCATAATAGTGTTGTAGATGAGGAGACCCTTATGTATCTCTTCTATGGCTCCTCATCATAGTGAAACAACTGCAATTCTGTGGGACGAACTCCAAATTGTGTGAAAACAACCTTTATGTTTTGTTCTCGCGTATTGGTTTCTGCATCTACTTTATTTTTTGCATCTGCATGCTATAGATCCTGTTTTAAGGTTCTGAAAATTCCGAACATGTAGTTGGCATCTCATGCAATTGGGTATTTCATCTGGAAAAATTCCTTACCCTCGGTTGATGGTGTAGTTCGTGAACTTATTGCTCAAAAATTCCGAACAAAGTGTCTTATGCTGCATCTCTTGCTTAGTCCGTCTTAGCTACTCCAGCTAGTCTAGTTCATCTAGTCAGTATTTGATACCTATCCTACCTACTACAATTTCAGATATGATATAAGTCATTGGGAAGTCTAAATCCCACGTAGCTATGGATGACTGTAGCTTTTGCTATAAGAAGGGCCACTGGAATGCATGTCCTAAACTTGTTCAATCTAAGGGATGCAGCCCTTCTCATTCGACCGTTTCGTCATCTTCTCGGCCACGACAACACTTTAATCGTCCTTCAGCAGCCCTTACAGTATCTACTTCTGGCGGTGCTCCATTTTTCCTTTCATTTGAGCAGTATCAACACTTTCAGGCTTTCATGGCGGCCGTCGAAAGGGTCCTTAACAAGATTATGTTATGACTACCACTCACCTAGGTTTGCATGGTCCTAACACCACAGGTATACCCACAACATGAATCTTTTATTCTGGTTCTTTCCATCATATGACTCCCAATTTGTCATTTCTTAGTAATTGCGTAGCTTCTACTTCTCCCATTAGTATTGCCACCACAAATGGATCTCCTATGCATGTTTTTGCCGTTGTGCTGGATCTGATACGCCATGTTTGTTGTAAGATCTAGGTAAGGTCAGGTAGGATATGACTTGAGCGGACGGTAAAAGGTCTCTTCCTTTTAAGGTTGTCGATGATTTAGTCGGGTATATCACTCAGCTCTAAGTGCATCATGGACCTATGGTATGTAAAGACTGGTCATTCCCAACTGAGGGCCTTACACTAAAGTCGATAGGTAATATGTTGGTTTATGGAGGAGAAGATTCTTAAAAACATTAACTACATATCCTGCTTTGTTATGTATGTTGGGTTTATCGGGTAGTATTTTCTACTTAGGGTCACAACTCATGGAACGATTTTTTTGCCCCCCGATGTTTCATGCCAGATATAGAACAACAACCAGATATGTAGCCTGAGCAAGAGGAGCCAGGTTTCGAAGTTGAAGGCTTTAATGAGACCTAGTTACCCTACCTCTAGAAAGCTATGTACATTTTATTTTCAAGTTTCACATGTATACTTGGTTTGTGAATTTTGGTAATTACACATGTACTTCCACAATTATTTAATCTTCTGATAAATGAACTCGTTTTCTTTCAAATGTTTGTTTAATTTAACAAATTAGTTTGAAAGAAGGTTTATTAACATTGCCGAAATTGGGGCGTTACAGTCAATACTTAGCTTGTTGGGGGTATAAAAACGACATTTCATTTCATTTTGTTGACAGTGATAGCTTCAAACGATTTGTTGAAGCGGTTACCTAGTGCTAATTTGACCGACCGCTTCAACCAAACGTTTGATGTACATTATGAGATCTTTCTTTCAAAAGTGCATCCCTTATGTTTTGTTATCGCATCTTTTTACTTGCATTCATCGAAGAAGAATCGGGGTTGAAAGCTGATACGAATTTATCCAACGGACCAAGAAATGGGGCCTTGTCTTCTAATTGTTCTTCATTTATTATGTTCACGCCCTCTCTAATTTCCTTGTCTTCTTTCTTCTTCTCATTATTCTTTATGTTTTGCCCCCATAATTGTCTCTTTACATTTGGTTTGATGTTCCTTAGATGGCTTAAGGCATGAGGAAACGTTTCCCTTAATATGTGTTAATTCATCCTATAAATCCTTCCATCAAACTCTTTTCCACACAATTTGCATTCCAAACGACGATCTAAATTCGCAATATTTACTAAAACTCCATATTCCCAACCAACATCATGCGACCCCCTTTTCAACACTTGACTCACGGTGTTGGAATTAAGGACCGCTGAAGAGATAGTATGAGACATTGACATCGTACCTAATATAATTTTTTCCTGCACAAAAATAATGAAAAAATCATATAGCCGAGATTCATTGTAAAAAGTGTAGAATTGCTACACTATTGAGAAGTCAAGACGTGAATTGGTACATTCATTGTTGTGTTTCCTCAAACCAAGATTCATAGTTTCATATATGTATATCAGTATATGACTATGTGCTTACAGATATACTTGTCAGTACGTATATGCGTAGGCATATATATAACTATATATTTGCGCGCGCGCGCGCACACACACACACGTGCGCGTATATGTACATATAGATATCTGTAGTTATATATATATATATATATATCAGAATATAACTGTGCATGTGGATACATTGGTGAGTATGCATATGTATATACATACATATCAGCTTGTAAGTATATATTTGTACTTACATACACCAACACAAAACACACACAGAACAAAGAGAGACGAACAGGGGGGGGGGGAGTGAGAGTACTTGGTTCGTGGAAAGGAGTGGTAGTCGCCAATGAGTGGGAAAGACACTGGTTTGTTCATCAAGTTCTAGAAAGATATGTGTGCGTGATATCTAACATATACAATGTTAAAGTTACTCTTTAAGCCCTTTAATTTTAAAATGTACTGTTTAAAGAATTTCGAAATCTCTCCGACCGACTACTCAGTACACCAATTAGTCGCCGACTAAGTTCTGCCTAATCCAAAAACAACTAATATCCGTCCAGACCCTAAATCCACCTTGTGCCTAGGCAGCCCTGCATAGGCCGACCTTTAAAACACTGGATATGACTTTTAGATTAGTTTGGGGTGTCAGAGTGAAAACTTGGGGACCAAAGTGAAATAATGGGGTATTTTAAGGGAGCTTTTGTACTGCACACCCCCTCTAAAGTTTTTAGAAGGGCTATGGGGGAAAGATGAGTGAGGAGTGGTGGGGAGTGCTGTCCGTAGTAGTCAATGGTAGTTGGTTGGGCTGATTCCATGTGTTTGGACTAGGCATTTGCTTCTGATTTACAGGTAAAGGTTTTCTGAGTATTTGGACAATGGTGGTCTGGGGGGGGGGGGGGGGCGGCGGAGGCTGTTGTTTAAGTTCATTATGCTTGAACATGATGAAGGTGACAGTCTGGGTGATATTTTAAAGGTGGTCTAGGGTGTTGGGTGGGAACATACTATGTTGCTTGGTATCCTGTAGCTTGGATAACGTGGATTTGGGATTACATTGTTCTTTTTGTTGCCGTCATCTTAGGTGGCTTGGGTCACACCATGGAGGTGTTTCACGGGCTATGTGGATATGGTAAAGTGTGTTGGTTTAGTTTTTTGGTCCGTCGGATTGATTAGAGGTTGGCTGGTGAGGTGGCTTACTTGGGTTGTTTGGTCATGCCCTGTAGTTGTTCTTGGGGTTTGGGTGTCTCAATACGTTCTTCGCTTTCTTTGGGTTTGGGTGTCTCAACACATTCTTGGTTTCTTCTCAAAAGCATATGGAGGGAGGATCAGGCCTCCTCCAGATAGGATTTAAGAGCCGGAGAAGAAAGCAAATAACTGTCAAAGAGTCGAACGGAGTGGAGCTTTTGATGCTTGTTCGGGAAGTCATTCTTTGTCTATGCTTTGCCAATTAGGTTCTTGCTAGCCATTTATTGTCACAACTGCATGAGCATGTACATCCGATTTATTTTCTTGGGCTCCTACCTTTGTTCTCTCCCTTTCCCTGTATGTTATTGTGCTTGTGAATGCTTCTCTTAAGCTTTTTGTTTTGCTAAGTTTGCTCTTCTTCTCTCATGCTTTTGGTCATTGCTTACTGTGTGAGTAGATCTTTCAATTTTAAACTAGTAGTTTGAAAGTTTCTGCCAATTTATGATGTACCTAATTACCTCAATGCAGCTTCAAGGAACTGAGAACTCGTTACACATTGATATGCTTCGCTTGTTTGCTCATGGAACATGGAGTGACTATAAGAGTAAGCATTCCTTTTAGCTGTTGTTAAGTGGACTTAATGTCATATCCGGTTCCAATTTGGTCATCTATTATTATTTTTGCATGTTTTTCATTCGGTCTTGGTTTTGAGTCTTTATACTGTTGCATTATTTTAACACTAAGGCTCAATTCTGTAATTTGTAAAGTATGAACTTCCATGACGGTCAGATTATGTATACAACTCCTTTAGAGACAAGACCAAGAAAAGCTGAAGGATCATATTTTGAGAGCATTGCTTTGTAGCTCACGAATTCATATGAGATGCTGTCCTATGGCTCTGTGATTTTGATTATAAAATCTAGATGCCGTAGAACTTGTGGTTTTAATGCTTTCCTTGCTTGATTTGATCTTGGAAGTTTGTTTTTGGTACTGTGTGATATGAAGCGGAAGCTGCTCTATTTTATGAAATTGGCAACTCATGAAAGTATTCAATTGCAACCTGTGTGTGTGTCCTATGGACACAAAAGGTTTATTGCTTTTACTTTTACAGAAATTGACATTTAGAAGGTTCAATCCATTAGACTTAAAAAGTAGAAACTGAAAATACTCATTCTTGATTTCGTCCAAAAAGTGGATTCATGCAGGTCTGCTTGGTAAACTTTTGTGTCTAATTGGTTTGGACCTGTTCATGATTTTCTAGGTTGTTCTGGTCGTCTTCCACTGTTGGTGCCTGATCAAATTCTGAAGCTTAAGCAACTTACCATGCTCACACTGGCTGAAACGAACAAGGTACTGTTATCATTTTCTTGATCCAAATGTTTGTAATTTGTTTGTTGATATGAAGTGATGGTTATTTGTTTGGAATACTGGACTTGCAGCTTGCTTGCTTATTGATTCGATAAACCAATGGACTGCTATAAAATTGTCATTTTCTGAACTCTATGAACTTGGTATTCAGAGTTCTATTTGCAATGTAATCAGCGTTTTGATGAGAGAAGCAATTTGATTTAGCTTGTCGACTGTTAAAAGGAAATTGAAATATATAGGATTCATTGTCAATGAAATGACTAATCTTGTGGTTAGAGAAGGCTTCTCATGCTTTTGGAACTCAGTTCTGTGGTGGACATCAATGAAATGTTTGTCAAAGTTGGAGTTGAATAAAATGTGAAAGGTTAGAATTGTGACATCATTTGAGATATGCTTCGGACTTGAAGTTGTCAATCCTAAACAAAACCAGTCCATTCTGAACTAAGCCTTGCGTTGCCATTATGCTTTGTCAAGCATAAGTTAGAATTTCCTTTCAAGTGGAGCCGGATGTTTCATGAACTTGGATATCCTCACTGAGTGATGGAATACTCTGCTCGATTTGTATATGTATTCTCTTTACATTTACGGAGTAAATGATATCAAATGTGACCTGGTAGTCATGGATTCGAGTTGCAGAAACAACCTCTCAACTTGCTGGAGTAAAGTTACAACTAACCCTTCCCCATACCCTGTAACAGTGGGAGCCTTGTGCACTTGGTAGCCCTTTTTGTAATGAGTAAATGATATTATTTCATGAATTCTCTGGTTGAGTTCCACATATCTCAGACAATTAGAATCGATCAACTATATATAATCCTACTGCTGTAAAATACAACTTAATGATATCTCTAGTTTTTCATTTTTTTGGGGTCTTACCATATTTTGTCTGACTATTCTTCCGGTAGAATCAATGTTGATTATTTCGTAACATGATAGAAGACTATCCTTCAGCTTTTGATGTACTGTGTCTCAACCTGTGGCATTTTGATCAAGATTCTCGGTCTCTAATCTTTTTGCTGTTTCCCAGGTTTTGCCCTATGATATACTGATGCAGGAGTTGGATGTTACAAATGTACGTGAACTGGAGGATTTTCTTATCAATGACTGCATGTATGTGGTAGGTATCCAGCCCCGCCTCCTCATCAGACAACATGCTATTAATTAGAATCTACCTATAGATTTTTGACATGGAAAGAAACTAATAACTAATTGATTGACGCATATTTCTGTTGTTTTGGGTCTCAACAACACTTGAAATCAATTTATTTTGTTGTTCGTTTCCAATATCAACCGATGACCAAACCCATCCCCCACCCCAACCCAAAAAAAAAAGGGGTAACTAGAGATATAAATTTAGTAAATGTTTCTGTTCTTTGTGTTTTTATTTTCCCTGCTTTTCTCCCTTCTGTATTTGTAGGGTATACTTAGAGGGAAGCTAGATCAATTGCAAAGATGCTTTGAGGTTTGAAATCAGTGTATCCAGTTTGAGTTTTCTATGTCATCATTTTTCGAATTTAGCATCATAGCATGTCTTTTGGCATACGCCGTGCAATGGGAATTGATTAAATATTTTGGGTGTAGGTTCAGTTTGCGGCAGGCAGGGATCTGAGACCGGGACAACTGGGGAATATGATACAGACATTAACGAACTGGTAATATTTCTCTTTAGTTGAAACACAACTATTCTTTTTCACCCATAGCTTGGGCACTTGGTTGAATGTTGGAGCACATAAAGATTCATGGTTATGGACTTATATCCATAATATTTTGTCTGAAGGGTCCTCGTGACTAACAGATCATAAAAATGGATCTAAAGCATTCCTGGTGGATGCAACAAGATTTCAGAGTCTGTTGTATAATGTTAGGCTCTGATGTCGTCTTGAGCTCTGGATGATGTTCTTTCCTGTTTTGTGGAAGCATGAATTTGCTATACGTTGTTATTAACTTAATAACTAGTTAGTTAACTGAGTAAGAAAAATGGTTTAAGATTCCTCAATTTGGAGAGGCATTTTTTGAATGGTATCTCTTGGTTCTTAAAGATTTAATGTCGTGGGGTTCCTGGCTTTCTCTCTCAGTCTCTCTCATGGTAATCCAACTTGACACTTGATGTAAATCTCTCAGAGCTACAAAGTTTTTTCCTCAACTAGCTTTCTTTTTGTGTATTGTGTACGTTGAAATAACGTGTCTGGACTTAGTATTTCTTTTCCTATTACAAAGTTGGAGATTTTTTTGGACAGTATACAATTTGTCCTTAAAGTCTCCAAACATACAATTTGTCCTTAAGTACGCACTTCGCATTATTTTGGTCCCTTGCCTTCCATTCGTACCGATTTAGTACCAATGCATAATTTGAGCCTTTGTATGGTCCCCAAATTTGGCGCCATGTTTAGTAAGGGACAAGATGAGTGATTTTTTACTGAAGTATGAAGTCTCAGATATGGGTTTGTGTTAAGGAATATCTTACCTAGTCACCATGGTGCTAAACTTTGGGGTGTTCTGTGAACAGTAGGGGTGTAACCCTGTCCGATTTGGAGTGGAAACTCAGACTGAACCGGGTTTTTCAGTTAAGGGTTTAGAAATCGAAACCGAACCAAATTAATCCGGTTTGGTTTGGTTCGATTTGCTCGGTTTTGGTCCAATTTTTTGGTTGGGGCTACGAATGGGCCAAGTTCAATGCAACAAAAAAATTAAATCTTTTAGTTCACAAATAAGGTGGGCCATGAATGAGCCAAGCTCAATATAGAAAAAAGAGATATTAACTTGTGTAAAAGTGTCTACAATCTATAAAATATGTGTCATCATTAGTAGCAATTTCATCTAGTAGCAATCTGATCATGAATCATCCGAAAATAAAAAAATACAAGGCTATTCTAGTTTTGGTCCGGCTTGTAAGACCATAAAATCGAAACCAAACTAAATATTTTGAAAATAAACCGAACCGAACCGGACTGGACCAAACCGGACTAGTTAAAAAACGGGACCAAACTGTTAGTTTGGTTCGGTTTCCAATTTTCACTTACGTCCTTAGTGAACACATTTTTTAGTGAAAACCATTGGAAAAATAAGAGGGAATGGGATTTACAAGAGGAGTCCAGCTTTTATCGGTTGTGATGATATGGTTTTGAAGCGTCTAAGTAGAGTTCATTTGCATCGAGAAATCAAGAGTTTTGTTGTCGCTCCTTAAGGTTAGTTTGATCATCCCGCATTCTTTCCCAAGCTTCATGTCCCCTCTTTCTTCTTATGGTAAGGTAAAGGAACAGGCACGGTGGGGTAGGACCATCCAGTTGCCAATCTCTTTGGATTGACCGAGAAGGCTGATGTCCTCTGAGTCGCACATCGTTTTAATCGAGTAACTTCTTGTGCAAGTTATCCATTCTTGCCACAATGAATTTTTAAAAATAGGTGATCAAAAGCAGGTGCGTATCGTGGTGGTCACTACGTGCAATTGAGAATCTCAGGACCTTTATGAACATCCATCTTTCCAGGGCAATTTACACAATGTGCTTTTGGCATTTGATCAGAATTCATTAGAGAAAAGAAGGGACAAGAGGAGGGTGGCAAAAGGCCCGTGGCGGAGGAGAGGAAGAAGCAAAAGGAGGTGAAGAAACAGATGTGTTGGGTTGATGGTGTTGTGTGTTGGGAGGTGGAGGCGAGAAAACCAGAGGAAGAGGGGAGGGAGTGGTCGCCGACAGTTGGATTGTTTTCTGATGGCCTAATGCATGTTTTCAATGAGCGATGATAAAATTTGGATTGTTTTTTTTTTCCTGTGTGACATGAAGTTTGGATTGTGACGATGAAGTTCATTGGCCTTTCACACAAGTTGTGGAAGTGAGATGGAGTTAATTCTATAATTTTCTCCACAACTTGGAGCAATTTCACACAATCTGACATTTCACAGATACTTATGGTAAGAACTATCAATGATTCCAATGGGATCCACGGCATCAAAGGCCGGTTGTCTATAGAAAGACCATTTTACATATATGAGACTTGCAATATGTAGGTTGGGGCTTTAGATACTGTTTTCAAGAAAGCTTGAGTTATTTTTGTCTTTATTATTATTATTATTATTGTTATTGTCTTCTGAAGTACAACTGAAAATGTTGTCTGTAATATGCCATTTGATATGATAGTACTCATTTAAACGAAAACACAGGTTGACTACATCAGACAATCTTCTTATCTCGATTCAAGAGAAGATTAAGTGGGCGGATACCACAGGTGTGTTGGACAAGAAGCACAAAAAGGAAGTTGAAGAAAGGGTTGAAGAAGTGAAGAAGTCACTTTCCCTAAAGGTCTGTTGAATTTGGTTTCCTTCCATGTTACTTTTCTGCCTGTGGTATGCATAACAGGGATGTGGCGCCTATATTTCCTTATTATGGCATTGATCTTTATTCAGATTTTCCCTTTATATAATATGATAGAAGTTGTTATGTTGGCCTCGTCAGAAAGTTTATAGCACGGAACTTTGTGAAACTTATTCGTAAACATGCTGATTATATTAATTTGTTATTGTTAAACAATTATGAGTCACGAAAAGAGGGAATATTATGGCAAAAGAGAGTAGAAGATAACAGGAAGGGAAATACAATGTAAGCATAGAATTAGGGAGGACACAGAAGATTGGGGGAAGCATAGAAGCAGAGAATAATGGAGAAGCAAAGAAGAGAAGGCATTTGGTGTCCGCAATTTGTTACACAGCATCCTGACACTCTTTGAAAAATGTGCTGTGCTCTTTTATAGCCTCTGTACTAATAATTTATAGAAGATACTTTTATCTACTTTTATCTTTTGCATTCTTGTATGGCTGTATGTGCGGGGGTTAAACCACAGTAATGAACTTGAGACCTGGTTCGCCTTGATCTAGCTCTGTTGGGACCTGATTTGGGTAAGAACAAGAATGCTGTTAGTGCTGCCTCACTGGAGAGGGCAAGTACAAGAGTGGATTTTTTTTTAAGCACAGAAGCCTCAGGACCAGAAGGAAAATCTGATTAATTCCTACTCTTCCCCCAACTAACGAAGAGATCCTGGTCGATCGATCAAGAGAGAGTGAGTGAGTGAAACAATTTACTAATAATTTATAGAACATACTTTTATCTTTTGCATTCCTGTATGGCTGTATGTGCGGGGGTTAAATCACAGTAATGAACTTGAGACCTGTTTGCCTTGATCTAGCTCTGTTGAGACTTGATTTGGGTAGGAACAAGAATGCTGTTAGTGCTGCCTCACCGGAGCTTGTCGCTTATCCGGAAAGACACTTAGATGCTAAATTCATGGACTGGTGAATTTAGGGAAAGTACAAGAGAAATATTTTTTTTTAAGCACAGAAGCCCCAAGACCGGAAGGAAAATCTGATTCATGCCGACTCTTCTCCCAGTCTTCCACCCAGTAACGAAGAGATCCTGGTCGATTGTTTGTCTTTTTTGGATGAGAAGGAGGAAGAAAAGATTGGGTCAAAAGAAAATGCTATTTTGGAGTTTTAGATTTTATAGATAGAGATATATCCCATCCTTTTTATAGATGGGTAAAGAATATACTCTAGAAAGGTAAAACTTAGGGAAGGCCCCATTGGGCAGAAAAAAACCCACAACCCGTTGGGATTTCTGCACTGGGAACAAGAAGTAGAAGAAGAATAAATATGAAATTAATTTGGAAGCCATATTTCGACCCGGATGTTTGTGGGATGCCGCTAATAACCAAGGAATGGCAAGTGCTTTTCCACTAATATAATTGGTTTATGTTCATTATAGGATAAGACGACAGTTAAAAATCTTTTATTTCTTCAACCCAGTCGCACTTTTGATCTTGGAAAAAGCGATTCTTCATTTTTTGATGTGATCCATTTTTGATGTAGTACACTTAATAAATGAATCATATTTAGTTAGTGGACGAATCAAGGGGAACGGAAAAACTAAAAAAGAAAAGAATGGAAGATTCAAGTATGCGTACCCCTTGAGGTTGCTGTATTGCCCTTTATCTAATGTGTCTACCCTGCCTTCCAAGGCTGCCCATCACGTGAGCTAGTTGCCTCATGCGGTGATTCCTCCAACTTTGGGATTTCCTTGTGTATTCCTCCTCTTGTTTAAGAAACCTTGGACAGCTGGTAACTGTACCTCATGCAATCTTCACCTTGCAGCTGACGGTCATCTGCCTCATGTCTTTGACTCTCTATAAGAGAGCTTCTCCCAAGTCCAAGGAGGCTTTGGGTCAGCTCCATTGGATTCGGCTCGTTTGATATGCAGGCTCAGCCATTAGCTTGGCAAAGGTCAATGTTTTGGTCCATAAGTTATGTTCACCCCTGGACACTAGAATAAGACATGAGAGCTTCTAAATGTACACCAAAAATATTTTGTTCAAACCTAAAAGAAAAAAATCAACTTATTTTATTCTTATTTTGCTCCCTACTCCTTAGCTTAGTTACAATTAAGGCAAAAACCTACCCTCCCAAAGTGCTTCAAGTAAACGATGGCCTCCCCCACCACCCATTACTCAATCTCAAAAGCACGGATACAAACATGGTACTCAGATGCGCCACCACGAGGATACATTATTTCTTTGAAAAGCATAGTTTGTAGAATCGGGCAATTAACTATTTGTGTCGTACGTTTCGGTACAATTCAATGGGTGTCATCAATGAATAGGTTGCATCAATCGAGGATTCAAAATAATTTTGAATCGTAAGTGAATTAGTGAATCGATGAATCAATCGATGAATTGATGAATCGAACCATTGAATCGTTCGATTCACTTTGGATTTACTGAATTTGAATTTTTGCTCTTTTTTGTTGAAAAAAATTCAAACTATTTTTGGAGTCCTTAGTATCATATGGCACCTCCGTCTTTGGTTCTCCGTATTTAATTCGAAAATAGATATCTCCTAAAGTATAGGTAAACATAAGAGGGAAAATTTATTTTGAAAGCAAATTGAAAAAGGCAAAAGACAACATGGCATACATATAGCCCTAAAACCTCCGAAGTGTTTGTTTGTATTTTTAACTCTTTTTGAGAAGAAAGGGCCATGAATAGGATTCAAGAATATGAGGTTTGTAAAGGCGAATGTGTAGTGTGAGGCATTTGATCCTTCATGAGGCGACGCTTAGGCCTCGAGGCATAAGCATTTAGAACTTTACTTTTGAGTTTAAATATTAAATAAATACACAAGATTATTTGCAGTGTTCTAAAAATCGGATTAATCGGCGATTAATCGGTAATCGGTTGGTCACCTAGGCGACTACACCCAAATCGCTGAGGAAAATCGGCTGGTCACCTAGTCAGAGTCTAATCGGCCAATCAGCGACTAATTGGACCTTTGATTAGTCGGCTAATGGGAAAATGAAAATCGGCAATTAAAATGATGTAGTATAGATTCAGTATTATTAGGGTTATAAGGATTGTTACAGAACTTATAGAGCTATAGTTCTCTCGATGTCGCGTCTCTCTATCTCGATGTCCTCTCTCTCTCTTGTCTCTTATACTCTCATTACACTTTACAGTTTATAGATATATATGTATTATAGAATATCAATATTATATTATAGTTTATATCAGTATAATGGGTATAATATCTGTATAATGGTGTATTATATCAGAATTACCTTGAAGTTTGTAGAAATATTTATTACAAAATGGAAAAAACCCGACTAATCCTCCTAAGCCGATTAATCCTCGATTACTAGGCCTAGGAGATAGAAGGTCCCCTACCGCCCGACTAGTGCCTAGCGATTTTTAGAACATTGATTATTTGTTAAAAATACAAAAAAAAAAAAAGGGAGAGTGATAGCAATGCTATATGAAAATGATAAAAGCTCCTCTAAACATAGATTATATGTACACACACACACACACGTGTGTGTGCGTGCCGTGCTTGTGTATAATTATATATGTGTGTGTGTATGATATGAGTCCAAAGAGTCACTGTCAAGCCATTGTCAAAAGATTCTTCATCAGCCAAAATGAGAACTTGAAAAATTCGTTGTTCTCAAAATAGGCAAGTCCGACCACAAGGGGTGTTGTCTGGTATAAAACCAGAACAAGGGAGGAGGGGGAATGGGGTGTGTGTCCTGCTAAGAGGCACAACACACAAGTTGTGCTTTGCAAACGATGCCGTTTTCTCCCTGCCTTAAACTTTACACATTGAAACAACACAACATTAGTTCCTCTCATTAACAAAATTTTATTTTAAAATTCCGCATTCGCAGTTAATCTCGAAATGTTTTTTTAAGTCAACAGTGAATTCTTAGAATTTTTTTGGGAATAAAATCTAGACAGCGCTACCGAAAAGAGTTCAAATGAGATGATAGCATACTCATGGGAAGTGAATAGAGAGGGTGGGGAGTGCCCATTTGAGACGAAGTCTGCATTGTTTTGATTTTAAAGGAAAGCAGTGAGGCTGGGCGTAATCTAGTGAACTTTAAATAGACGCTGTTTTTTTTTTCCACGTTTCTATTTTCAGTATTCAGTAGTTATTTGTTTAAATAATCATAAAATACATTTGAAAAAGTATGCCTTAATTGAGTTGCCGGGATATGTTGTTCGATGTGTCTTACTTACGTTATGGCAGAAGTTACAAACTGTAAGCAGGCCGACATTGACTTCCGTGGGCAGGAGGAGATGTACTCTGAATCTGGTGGAGTGATGGACTATAAGGAAGACCGAAGCCGACCCAAGAGGTAATTTGTGACACCCTAGATCCTAAGTAGTTAAAATCGAGCCTTGAAATATCTTTTCAATATTGATATTGTCATCTTCATTACAATTTTCTACTTTTTGGCCTGGCGCCTGTGTTAGATGACTACTGCTAATGTCAAGGTATATGACATGAGATGAAGTACCAATTACTTTTGCTCCGGTTCAAACATGACTTCATTTACTTAGATCTTGTTTGTATTAGGATTTTATGGACGGAAGGAAATAAGCCTAAGTTATTTCTTCCCCCTATCATATTCATTTTCCTTGGTAAATTCCACCTCTAGTTGGTCCATAAATCCATGATCCAAGCATAGCTTTAGTATTATGCCCAAGTTGTAGGGTATTTCTTTCTCAAAGGGATATGTACGAGATTGGTTCGCAAACTCATCACATTTTGAAGGGGAAATGGAATAATGTTTGAGGAATGGAGCTTAAAATTAAAGTAAATTAAGGGATTGTGAGACTGATGGCTTTTACTCAGAAACATAAGCCCTGCAATCTACATATTTGGTCTACATTGAGATGTTTCATGTCAACATTTGCTAATTAACTTGGAAAATTGCAGGAGGCGGAATCCACTAGCTTGAAGAAACAGACTTGGGTCCGTATGATTGGTCATCCGCCAAATAGCCACTTTTTTATTCATGGCATTCCACCACACATGATTCCTGGTTTTGGATAACCTTCCTTCTCTTTCGATTATATACAGATATTTGGAAGTTATTCCATGTGTAATTCACAACCTCAGTGTTTTCACCCTTGAGTCAGAAAAGATCGGATTGGATTTTGCAGTACGGCTTGGAAGGTTGTGGGCGCTTAATGTGTGAGACGATAGTTTAGGTCGCGATTCATGATGTTGGATTCTCCTCTCTTCAGCCATGGAGGATACCAATTACGACTTACAATGGATACACATGTTTCTTACTTTACAGGAAACAAAGATATTCAACCATGTTTGTTCATGAATTAATTGTTCCTGAACAGAGTAGCAATAATCTGCTACTGGGTTTATGCTATTTTTTTTGGCTGTCCTAAGCTGGATACAGGTTTTATGTTGTCTGTTATGTTGGTTTGGTTCGGTTCCAAAATTTGCAAACGGACAGTGCCGTTGGGATGTAGGTTTGTAAATAATCTGAACTGAACCAACAGGCCCGCCCTGGTGGGTGCTCAGATTATGTCCTATTGCTTTTGTTAGTGAATATTGGTTTCTTGTTGGCTTTTAAATGTCAGTTGTTCAAAGTAGTAAAATGTATACCTGAAAAAAAGTAGACTCCATTACAAGCCAATCATCTTTGGGAGACTACCTATCTAGCACCAAAATAGAACTTGATCAAATTGTGTGGGTGTGAATTAGGGATGTTTGTTGCATGTTTTCAGACAAGTCTTTTTTTTTTTTTCAGCTTCCTTGCACTTTAATGTTTTGTACTTTGGGTAGTTTTTTGTTTCCCTGCAAGACAAAAGGGTGGATGAGGCTATAGCAATATTTTCTTGGTGTGATCATAAGATCTACAAACCTCAGCAGGACATCTGAGGAACTGATCACATATGAGGGGTTGT
>JABCMJ010027629.1:0-21507 GCA_014822125.1 Arbutus unedo | reverse complement strand
CGCCCTAACGACGCACTTTTGCCGGCCGGTCATGTGGAAACACATAATGGCTGGGAGCAAAATGGTGGGACATGACGTATGAGAACATAATGGTTAGGAACACGATTGGCATAGTAGTTGGGGACGTTATTGGATGAGAACACCATAAATTGAGAATCTTTGGTATGACATGGCATGTGGTAATGATCGACAGTGTGTGATTTGAAAGTTTAGGACTAGTGGTTAACATCTAAGGTGGTTGAATAACATCGAGTATTGATAGAATCATCATGACGTGCAATGTGCGAACCACTTATGCTATCGCTACCAGATAACATCCTTACATGCCCCTTTGCTTAGTAACATACGCACGCCCAGTTGATGTTCTATGACATAGTGGATTATTATAATGCTTTGATTTCTCGCAACATTAATTAAATCCGTTTTAATTCAATTTAGTATCTAAAAGAAGAATTAAAAAAAATTATCATTTATTAAAGAAAACATAAAACATAGTTGTGTCATCAATACTTGAATGACGAAAATACCCTTATACGTATACAATGTGATGTTAAATAAAATAACATAGCCTCTAGGGATATGACAGCCAAAAAAAGTTGTAATCTTCTGCTAGAATGCATGTCTCTTGCTGCTCGGGTAGAACCTTTGTCTTCTCTCCTTCATTTGGCGTAAAATGGCAGGGGCAGAGAAATTGCTCCATGGGTAATGAAACTCAGTAGGACATTATACCCAAAAACCAAACTCAAAGATGCATGTACAATGGGCTATATAAATAGAGCAAATGACAACAGAAATTAATTAATAAAGCAACATAAAAGAAACACGTAGATCTGTTATGAATCCTTTCATTTAGGTTTCTAGAATTCACCACTTATGGAATTTGAACCTTACTGATCCTCTCTTGCATAGGGCCCTCAGTTGATATAGATCAGTCCTTACATATCTTGGACCCGTAGTGCGAGATTAAGTACCTGACTTGAATATTGACAACCCTGTAAGGAAGAGACCTTCTACTGTACACTCAGATCAATAACTACCTCACCCTACATAGATCCAAACAAACATGGTGTCACTAGGTTAGTTACCAATGAACCTTAATTGCTTCCTCTTACGAGTTCAAGGATGCCCAAGACACTGATTGTTAGTCTTTCGGGGTCCAGAGCTGCCCTATTAGACATTCCTAAAGTCATCCTCAATCGTCTCCAAAAACTCCTAGTTTGAGTCCTTTCAACATATAACAAATAAAATACAGGTCAACTCCTAACACCAAATTGCCATGGCGGGACCACCCAAGTTAATTTATATAATCCTTTACGTACACCTTGGTGTCTCTACCCATGATACTACTTACAATGCACACTCGACACCCTTCGCTTTCATGTCCAAGTGACATTTGAACTAGTGTCCCTAACATATAGTCTATGTTTTCCTCGAAATATGGTTAACGTCAATTTACCGAAAATCAGATAGCATAACGGCTCTACCCAAGAATAACCAACATTTTTAAGATGTCCAAACATCCCATCAACACAACAACAACAATCCAACGGCATGGTAACTACAGTGAAATAAAATATAACGTCGCAATATGGTCTCAAGTAGTAATCCTACTCTCACGGGATCCAATGGGAATTCGTGGACATAAATAAAACACATGTGTTTGCATGCACAAGTGACGGGGTGAAGTAATATCAATCGGTCGAAGCCCAAAAATTAGAACCCAAACCAAAACCTCAACCTTCTATTAAACAGGTTGCCGATCTTCCCGAGTGTGATGTCTACATTGAAGGTAAACAGAAAAAGAATAGAATTTAAATAAAAATGGTTGTTGCAACGTGCTACCTTTGTATTGATATTCGATCCGGTCAATTGCAATATATTGAGAAAGACGCGCGAATGATTAGGCAAAACCATAACCCGAAATTCAAATGAGCAAAGTCTATGCTTATTTTTGGATCAAAACTCTAACTATGAACCCTAAACCTAAATCTTGTTTCGGTCTTGGGAGTTCGAAGCTAAAAGGTTGAAAACTGTCTGAAGGAAGAACGCTCAAGGGGCTTCAAATCGATTTTGGGTTCTCTAAAAACTACATGGAAGGAGAATTCTGAAGAGAAGAACATGAGGAAGAGGCCATGGTTTCAATTTCTGCTCTTGGGTTTTGTATCACGTTTAAGACTGACCTACTTTGGGCTCAAGGTAAGGCTTGAGGGAGTTCTTAAACCAACTTAGGAGAGGAAAGAGGTGGAAAATTTCGTCCCATAATCCATTGTCCAAGCCCCCTATTTATAATAATCACCAACCAATATAATTAAAACCTTAATACGAAGGAACCACCATTCTAAAATTATTTCACAAACCTTCGCCAAGCAGCATTTTTAGGAGTTGGACGCACTTGGTGATGCACCCAAGTAGGCCTCAATCCTTTTGAAATTACCAAAATGCCCCTGCTCTAACTTATACTCTAAAATCGTATTTTCTGACCCTGAAACTCCAAAAGAACTCGGATATGACCCCAGATATAGCCATTGAACTTGTATCCTCATGCCGATCAATTTTATTATAACCTTCGTGTCACGGGCATGTCGGCTCTTAACTTGCGCTGCTGGATTATTATCAATATGTTGAATTCTTTAAGATGCATTTATGACCTATCGAACTCAGATTGGATCCCAGATATAGCCGATGAACTCGTATCATCATTCTAATCAATAATATGTGCCTCTCAAATTCTGGACACATTAGCTCGTGAATTGTGCTTCCAAGACCTTGTTTTGATAAATTAAAAAATGGCAGTGTCGTTCACTTTTATCCCAGTCACTGTCAATTGACTGGTGACGTCATACTGATTAGTGCCATGAGGTTTGCATGATGTGCTGAAGTTAGCTCGCGAATAGTACTTCTGAGCCTTGGTGTATGTAAGGGCAAAATGGTCCTTTTGTAAGCCGACTTGCTGAACTTCTCCAGTTTTGTTCATGGGACATTCAACTGATCTCCAAGGTACTCCAACTATATCATATTGAAATTCTTCATGAAAATTAGGATGGTGAAGTCATCTCAGCTTGACTTAGACGCTGCTACGGTTCTCATTTGACTAGAAGGGCAAAACCATCTATTTACACTTGGATTCTTTCCGGACGCTTTTTGTGTGGCCTGATAGATTCTTGAGGCATGCTAATACTCCTACATACAATGTGCAAACATTTCAGGTTGATTGTACAATGACGCGATACTTGTACTTGCTAAATTACCCGTTTAGGGGGAAAATAGTGATTTGTACCCGAACTTCGCTCAACCTTCTGAGATTGTTTAATTAACTCTCAAATCATATTAACTGACTTATGAAGTGCTTTCAAATGTCTTCGATGAAGTACTTTGGTCTTCATATCATTCCATGCATCTTTGGCCTGACTTAGGGCAAAATGGTCATTTTGTGCACCGATTTTTCTGAGCCCATTCTGATGGCATATTTCATGATGGTTTTGAGCGGTTGGGAAAAATCTAGTATCAACACTACTTGTTGGAAGTATGAATCCCTACCTGCATAGAGGAAAACAAACGAAAATTGGAAACAAATTGGTGGAGTTCGGATTTGGCTAGTACCACATCAGAACCTTCTTGCTTTCTCTTTGAAGAACTACAAGACCATCACTTACTCTCTTTGATTTAAAAAATGATGAGGACAGATTGAAAGTTTTGGGGTTCTTATATGGTGCCCTTGGATTGATTCCTCAAAAAATTTCATCAAAATCCAAAATCAATTCTCCTAATTACTCACCTATTCATTCACTATGAAAGGCCTCATTACACAGCCATGAAAACAATCATTTCCAAAACGGCTGAAAGAAAAAATTAAGGGGAAGGAAAAGAAAATTATCTAGTGTATCATGTTGTACATCATGCCTATATGACATATTATTATAAGACAAATTGTAATAGCGGATCCCATGAATTTTGATATATATTCAAATTATGAATACCACATAGGCGTGATATACAATGTGATGTGTTAGTAGCATTGCTGATGATAAAAATAGTCCTGCATCGAAACTCTAATCGTCGTCCAAGTTCCCCCGCGATTCATTCATTTTAGAAGTTGTGTCACTAATCAAATGAAAAATAAATTACTTTCAAGTATTTTTTTTAAATCTTAACAATAACTTAAAGATGTCAATTTTTTTAGACAAGAAATATTCGAAAATCTATACACAAATATGTTAAAAGGACGACAATTTTGCCTCATGTGATCTGATTTAATTTGTTACTCGTCCTGTTTAGATTAGATCAAATTTGAAGGTAAAATTAAAAAACAATTAATCAAGGAATGGATCAAAAGCAGATCCACATACCTCTGAACCGATACATGCCCTGTTTTTTAAATTATTGTTGAATATTACAATTTACATCTTTACCTCTATAATTATAAATAAGTACCAAAGTACCCAAACCATGTATACATACATTCTAGATTTTGTTTTTAAGTATATATTTGTATATGCATTTGTATATGTATCTAATTAGGAGAAGTAGTCTTGCAATATGTATCTTCTTGATGATTCATAAATGTGTTAGAAATTTTTGAAAACAAAACGAGTCGTTTTCTCTTCTTTTTCTTCTTCTTCTTCTCAAATTTCTACGTTTTCTTGTTACTTCTTCGATTGTAAAAGTAAAATATATATATATATATATTGGTTGAAATACATGCTAAAAAAGAAGTCAAATTTTTTTCATGTAATAAAATTTTTTTGAACAAGGCAAGGATCTTTGATCTCCGTAAGGTAGAGATAGAGGGTTAAAACGATTTCTATTCGCAGAACGGAGCGAGAAAGAAGACATATATCAAATTCTAAAATTTGAGATAAGAATAGTTAAATTCATTCCTGATCCGACATGTTTGTCATCTCACGGAGGAAATAATTGAAAAGGGCGATAAATGTAATTATATTAAAATAACGTTACGCTAATAGATCTTAAATTTCAAGTGTTATTAACTCTTATGAGTCAGTCTATACAGGTAAAAAAAAATTAACTTTAAATAAGACCCCACAAATAGACAGTGTAATTAATCTCCTGAAAATTGGTCGATATTAAATTGAAAGTAATCTTAAAATTGACGAAATATCTACAAAATGATTTTGACATCGAATAGTGGAGTTTCGATACTATGGGCAGTCTCGATGAATTCAAAGTTGGGGAGCTACCAACACAAACTTGAATCCAAACAAGTAATATTTAGTACTATACAAACTTGAATTCTAAGGTTCAATCTTGGCAATAGTAAATTTTGGGGCTACTAAAATTTTATTTAATCGTTAACTTCAAATTCTTAGAAGCTAATCGACATTAAGTGGGGAACTTTCCAAGTATTTACCAACTTGGTTCTCAAAACGTGTGGATACCTGGATTAGCAATATATATATATATATATATATATATATATTTAGTACTATACACATATATGTATAACGTCTGTGTGTGTAGTTAATGCATGTCGGATTCTAATCTCCAAAACCATGCGAAAGCGTGTTGGCCAGATGAGACAGGGCATCCCCATTTGAGGGAAAACGGAAGCATTTAAGTCTAAAACAGAGTCGTACTACTTCTTTTGGGATTACTCAATATTCAAAATTCAAAATAAGACCCCACACCTACAAGCCAAGTTCAGGCGACCAACATAAAAATTACCTCTCTTTTTCACTCTCTACCAAGTGAGTGTACAAATTTTGAAGGGCCTCAAAATAACTCAAAATCATTTCTACTTAATTTGTTTTTCTATGGGCATTTTCATCACTAAAATTATGTGAATATTAATTTTCTTAGCTCTACAGACTCAGATCCCCAACTCTGCCAATAAACATGATTTCAGCACATGATCAATTCAACTGGCAATCCACCAATCACATTTTGATGAGCTTGGAATTGGATAGCAATCCATGAACTCTGAAACTGCACCAGCTGAGATATTAGCCACAACTCAACACTAAAACAAAACACACTTCAATAGCTCAAAGAAAACTATTATCCACTGCAGTTATCAAAATGACTTCTGCTGAATCTTCCTGGGCATTTGTCTTCTGAATCAATATTAGATATCTTTACACAAACACATTGGTACGGAAAACTATGTAGGAAAGATTTGAGGTGCAAATCAATAGTTTGTGTTGGCGCCCAAATATTTATTTTACAAAAGTCGAAGAGACGCACATAATTGCACAAAAACATTCGCGCACAATTCTATTGTTATTGTGTGCGTGCATAAATGTTTTAATGAAAGTGTGTGTACCATCAGAATTTTTCTTCGTCTTATATGCAGTCAAACATGGTGGTATATAGCTAAGAAAGAAACGACGACGTCATGTTCTCTCTCGTGATCTATCTATCTCTTCTTCTCTTACTTTTGTTTACCCATAGTTTCTCTTTTCTCCTTCTATTTTCGGATCCAGAAGTAAGAGTTTTGGGCATCAATAGGCCAATGAGAGATGATGAGGCAACAATGAATTGGCCAAGGAGGGAGAGAATGGTACTATCTACATATGGTGGGTCAACGGAGGTGGGAAGTGTTGTTTTCAGTGTACTGAAACCAAAACTTCAGTGTTCAAATTTGGCAAAATCTGTAAATGCAAAATACTGAACAAATAATTATTTACAGGGGTTAATCTTAGGATTCTAAAAATTGGCGAATCGAGGCAAGTAGAATACTCTGTCCTTAAAGCAAATTACGTCCCCCACACTATGCTAATGGGATTATCGGACGTTTGCTTCCCAGGATACAACGACTATCGATGAAAGGAGGCAGCACTTCGATCCTTTCGACAGGATAACCAAAAAACTGTGGTGTAATCTCAGAAGATATGGTATGCTATGTATGTAGAGCGTGCAGAAAGATTTTGTTGAGTTTTGAAAAATGAAGACGACCTCTGTATTTATAGACACAGAGGTGTCCATTAGGAGGGTTGCGACTGATCGGAATGTCACAACTGATTGGAGAATGATGCGTCCTTTTGAAAGAAAACCGCGACTGGAAACATTCTGGAAGGGCTTCCATGGGCTGGGTCATGGGTTAAAAGAAAATTAAATCCGGTTGCACCCAGTCTGAATGACTGTTCTCTAAAAAGAATATAATCATTAGCCCAAGCCCACAACCCACGGCCCACGAGACCCGCCCCACCCGACCCGCCCATCGGTTTGTTTGACGGACGGCGGTGGCACGCGCGCATGTGGAATTGTGTGTGCACTCGCCCGCTTTCTATGACCCTAAGGGCCAAGCTTTTGTGCAAAAATCCTAATAATAAACTCAAGGATTTTTCCTTCTCCAACCATTGTGGAACAAACCCACATCCCTCCTTTTACCAACATTCATATATGAGCATATAGTTCACTTTAAGGACAATTTTCAATTCATCCATAAATTATATATGAAAACCAACTACACGAGCTCAATCTCTACCCGGAGATGAACACAACGGTATGTGGGACCACCCCGTCCGAAAACTGGGTCCCACTTAATTTATAACATAAAAATTGAGGTTTTCAATAATTTTTCCAACAAGAAGGGCACATGGCGGAGAATGAGTGTGTTTGTGTAAAAACCCTAATTTTTTAAATAGAAATTAAAAGAGAAATTAAAATTTTTAATGTATAAAATCATTAATTGACCAAATTGATTTTGTGCAATTTCATTTCTAATCAAGCATTTTATTGGACTTATATTTAATTCATGAATTTGTGCATATGTGTTTGGATCCAACCCATTGAAACGTTGATCATTGAGAGCCCAAAACCGTAATCCATCAGCATTTTGTGGAGTTCGACCCAAGTCTTGACTCAATCGGGGCTCATCTTTATACCCAGCCCAATTTAAAACATTGGTTCAAATCCATCGCATGTTGTCTTAATAAGGAACCATCTACACTTGATAATTTTTCTTGTCCATCATTACACCCATTAGAGAGAGATAGAGAGAGGAGGAACTTCCATTAAAGTTGGAATCATCCAAATCTAATCCTTATTCTCTTGATTCGATCTTCGATTCTTCAATACTAAGGTGAATAGAACTCTCCCTAAACTTTAATTTATGCCATTGATCTGTATTGAGCTCCACGGAGCTCTGAGAAAATGGAAATCAGTACTGTATTTTTGTAGAAGATGATCGATGTACCTGTGCCTTGTTTTTTGTTGCATTGATGCATTCCCTTTGCTGCACTTTATTATGTTTTGTATTTTCATTGGTGTACCGGTGCCTTCTTTTGGTAGCACCAATGTCTCTCTCTTGCAATACTTTATATTTAGCCTATAATCTATCTTAACACTGGTGCCTTAGTTTTGAATGTCCTGGTGTCTTACCTTTTTGTATCTCAGTAGTTTGCCTATGGTTTAAGTTGGCACTGGTGCCTCTGAAAATCTAGTCTCGGTGCCTCTGTTGTGAAATTTTGACAATCAATTTTTGTCTCAAGCCAGTTAAGTCAGGACTTGTTCTATAGCAGCATTCTTATTTTCTTTAAATAAATTAAAGTAAAGTTACATTATTTTAGACTTATTTACTTTAATTTTATTTAATGAAAATAAAAAGTACCCCCTTTTTTAAAATATTGGTATTTACAGAAGATTAAAATTCTATTTGTATCAAAATGTTGCCCCCTTATGTTAGTACAAAATAAAAAAATTACATTTTTTCTTTCTATAATTTGGCTCAGAACTTACCATAACCTTATGTGTTTGAGACAAACAAGTATACCATTGTGCTTACAAAAAATCAGGAATCATTTCTAAGACATTTTATTCCTTAAATGAAAACTTTAAAATTTCAACTTTTTCTATACTTAGAACAAATTTCAGACAGTAAAAATTTTCAGTATAACTTAACATCGCCCTAATTCTTACGTGCTACACCTATGACCAAACTTAGATTATCGTTTTGTGACTATAAGTATTATCTATCATTGTAAGTTGATATCTTATTCCATGATTATCGTACTAGGAGTTTTCTTTGCGAGTTGAAATCATGTGATTATGTCTATGTGTCCATGGCTTATTTTATTATCTTATCTTGCTTAATTGTTAAAACTTGCAACTCTATCACATTATCATGCTATTATATATCTAGTCGTTTGAACGAAATTTAGATGGAGTCAACAATGAATATTTTGAGGCTAGTAGAAATGACAATCGAGATTTCGACACTAGTCGTGAAAAGTCACGAGCTTTGTGACGAAAATCGAGGTTTTGAGAAAACCCTTGTACTTTGTGGCCTAAGTTTTGACTTACTCATTGGGAAGACGTGTTAGGAAGTCTTTAGCTGAGATATGAATTTTAGTTGGATTACGTCTGTTATTACCGAGTTGTATCTTGGAGTCGAGTCGATCACGTCTCATGTATTAAGTCAAGTTATGTCATGAGCCAATTATATTCGTAAGCTGTGTCGTGTCTTTTTTAAAACAAAACGTAGTTGAAGGGGAGAAATTAGATATTTTCTAAGTCAATGCACGATATATGAGAAACATAATGTTAGGAGCATAATGATTGGGAGCATAGGATACGGGAACTGATGTAGTGGTACACTAGCGTCAAATATGAGGTCAACGTAGGGGTTGGGACCATATTGGTCGGGAACATCATGACACCACTTTGGAAATAGAATTTTGATGACGGACAACGCTTGTGTCGACTCGAACTTTGGATTTTTGAATGGATTCAGACACTTATGAACATTGGCGGACACTTATAGATATTGGCCACACACGTGTGTCAAAAACATAGAAACAAGTCATAGGGTTTGACTTAAGAGAATATTATCTACATTTCATTTATTTACAGCACTTACTTGTTTAATGCTTCCACTTACCGTTTGACATGATTATGTCGCACTATGATTATATCGCTCTATTCATAACACTTGATTAACTGCTCATACTATGTTCATGATCACGTGTCATATAATCTATTGCATAAATTTGGAATTAATGGTAGATTTTATTTACTGAACGTCAATCGCTCATATGGTGCAATTTATTTGCCCCTAGCTTTTTATGGCAGGTGTCAAAGATGACATTGCTGAGCTCACTTACCCAGATAACAATAGCAGTACTTTCGAGGAGGACATCATTGCTCTCTGATTCACCTAGATTTATTTCGAGCTCTTATTTTTGAACTTTTATGTAATTTTATTTAAGTTAGATGAATGTAATCAAACCATATTTTGACTAAGTAATGAAAATGTAGTTGATTGAATGTAATCAAACCATATTTTGACTAAGTAATGGAAATGTAGTTGATTGACAAATTATTTTAAACTATCATCTCCGAAATTCGGGGTGTTACAAAGTGGTATCAGAGCTCTAGATTCTTCCTTTACTTGAGATCTAGGGTAGAACATACACATTTCGAGTTTCGTATATCGGGATAGTTATTATTATGTGATTACTATTTTGACCGATATCATATAACATAAGTCTAACGTATATACTTATACTTTCCTTATAGATGTCTTCTGTTTTGGACTTCGATCCTGTGGAGTGCTACCTTGTTGACTTTCCCGAGGATGAGTTGGATGAAATTGGTGCGATATTACCAGCACCATTGGCTTTACCACCACCGGAGATCAATGCACCCTTACCACCCCTTGAGGATGTCATGCTACTAGATTGGATTGAGGATGATGATGACCCTGAGGACGACCACGCTGATGACGAGGCTAATTCAGACACAGATGACGACGACTTTGATGATTTGATGATGGGGTAGGATGAGGAGCCCGTATTCGAAGAGGTTGATATTTATGGAGAAGAGCCCCTAGAGAAATACTTGGAGAGTGACATAAAGCACCCCTCGACCCCAGAGCCGAATGGAGTGCACTTGGATGCGACAGGCTAGAGTACTTGGGATGGCCTAGTTTGGTATACGCCGAGCACGATGATTTACGTGAGGATTGCCCCTACAATCCATTGCTATTGGAAAGATAAAGGAGAGCCTTACTACCTCAGACAATTGGCCATCATCGACCAGCTTTAGGATTAGAGGTACCTACTCAACATACTAGCTAGATTTTAGAAGAATGTAGGGAACTCTATGTCGAGGCACTTGTTGTAGAGGCATCCACTGTTGGACTGCCAACAAATCATCAACCCGCTAGGCAACCTAAATTTCTTCAATGTCAAAAACTACATTGACACCCCATTCTAGCTAGAGGATCGATGACAGGTCAACCCATGGGATTCAGACTCATGGTGTTACAAGGGTTACCAGAGGTTCTATGGGATTGTCGAGGCCACCCGAGAGCAGAAGCATTTGCTCCAATGTGATTATCCGAGCCTCTTCCTTTGAGCAGCGTCACTAGGGTAGTAGAAGGGTGATGATTTTGTGAGATGTCAGATGATGTAGGATGCACCCTTAGTCGGATAGGCTTTTTGTTTCGCATGTAGGCCATGTGCCATTTTGATGTGTACCTATATATTATGGATGTATTCGCAGGGCATGATCAGATGTACTAGCATACTTTTACGTATAATGCCGTAATTTGATGATGGTATGATATTCCTAGTATTAATGCAAAGAACTTTTGTCATCTATTTTGTTCATAAACTTAGTATATTTACTGTAGATGGTTGAGACATGAAACGGGGCTAACATTGGGAACCAAGCCGGATCTAGCAATGCACACACTAACCCGACACCTCCATCCTCACCCTATGCTACACCTAGTTTCAACAACTTTAACCAATTCATGCTAGCTCTTTTCAATGTTTCACGTACCCCCAACAGTTTGGACCCTAACCTTAACATCATGCTCATCCGAATCGGAGTGTACTGCTTAATGAATTCTACAAACGCCGACCTATGATCTTTTTAGGCGAGACTAACTCTGTTGTAGTAGAGACCTGGATGAAACAGACTGAGAAACTACTAGAAATCATGGAGGTTTGAGGCAATGGAGGCCGAGTGGCACTAACGGCCTATCAGATGCAAGGCGAGGTTGACCACCGATGGGATGTAGTCAAGACGACGCAAGATGTGCAAACAATGACTTGGATTGCCTTCAAAACTCTATTTTTGGCCAAGTTCTTATCAACACCTATCAAGCAGGCGCTCATTCAAGAATTCATGAATCTCAAGCAGGGAGGTTTGATGGTGACCTAGTATGCTGCCCATTTGGATGAGCTGTCTTGTTATGCACCTGAGTTCATACCAGCCGATACTTTGAGAGCAGGGAAGTTTGAGTGGGGACTGTTCCCCCATATAAAAAAGGAACGTCATATCATTGAAGGAAGAGACATATGCTAGAGTAGTTAGTGGCGCACTTACGATAGAGAGAGAATCTGTTGATTCCAAGAAGATATGGGACCAGAAACGTAGCAAGCATACTCTAGGAGGACGAATAAGGAACAACCCCAACCACCATAATTAGAAGTCATACAACAACAACAACAACCGCCCACAATAGCCACAGCGACAACACCAATATTGACAACAGAAGGGTAATTAGTACCCTAATCAAAACCAGAACAACAGCCAATAGGCAAGGACAACACCCGTCATGTGCTATGGATGTAGAAAGGAGGGTCACATCCACAGCCATTGTCCTCAGAATGTTGTAGGAGCAAACTAGCAACCTTTGGGAAAGGCCTCGATCGAGGGACAAATGTAGAAGAACACTTGGAACCAGCCAAGCCCGACTAGAATTAGCAACATGGGAAGTTTAAGGGACCAACTTGACTAGGCCAGAATAATAGAGGCAGGATCTTTGCAATCCAAGGAGAAGTTGAGGAAGAAGAAGTTTTCAACCCGTCTATGATCCAAGGTAACTTGATTCTAATCAACTCTTGCGTCAAGGCATTATTTGATTCTAAAGCATTGCACTCGTTTATATCTACTACATGTGTTGACAATTTGGTATTAGAGACTGAACCACTTGGATCTATCATGTGCGTTACATCACCCGTGGGTGGTATTGTATTTGTGGGATTAGTATGTAGAGGGTGCAAGATTGAGATTTCTGATTTACACTTGACATGCGACTTGCGAGTTATAGACATGGCAGATTTCAACGTTATTTTTTACATGGATTGGCTATCCACCCACCGAGCAATAATCAACTGCCATCAGAAAACGATAATTGCCAACTCTTTAGATGGAACATGTTTCAAATTTAAGGGGGATAAGTAGGAACCTTCATCGTTGCTGAAGGCATGATCTAGGTGGCACAACAGTTTGATAGGATGGCTAGCGAGCCTAACGTTGAACAAGGAAGATCGTATGAATTTGGGACTACCACATATCATGTGCCAGTATGCTAAAATTTTTTCCGAAGAGCTTCCAGGACTACCACCATCAAGAGAGCTGGACTTCACCATAGAATTTGTACCTGAAACTACACCAATCTCCATGCCCCCTTTCAGAATGGCACCTGCGGAAGTTAGAGAACTGAAGACACAGTTGTAGGAACTTATGGATAAGGGATTTATTTGACTGAGTATGTCACCTTGGGAAGCACCAACCTTGTTTGTGAAGAAGAAAGAAGGAACACTCAAACTATGTATTGACTACCGCCAACTCAACCATGTGACAATCAAGAACCATTATCCACTTCCGAGGATTGATGATTTGTTCAACCAACTCAGAGGAGCCACCTAGTTTTGTAAGATTGATTTGAGATCACGTATCATCAGTTGCGAGTTAGGGAATCAGACATACCTAAGATGGCTTTCCAAACTCGCTATGGCCACCACGATTTTGTAGTGATGCCTTTTGGTTTGACCAATGCGCTAGTAATCTTCATGTGTTCGATGAACAAGATTTTCACGTCGTATTTAGACCAGTTTGTTGTGGTATTCATCAATGATATTTTGATTTACTCGGCATCAGAAGAAGCTCATAAGTAGCATTTGTGGATCGTACTTCAGACCTTATGAGACAACCAACTGTATGCCAAAACTAGTAAGTGTGAGTTTTGGCTGAGGAAGTGAATTTTCTAGGACATGTAGTGTTAGAGAAAGGAATCTTTGTGGATAACAACAAGATTAAGGCAATTCAGGATTGGGAAAGGCCTACTCTAGTATTCGAGATTTGAAGTTTCTTGGGACTCGTGGGATACTATAGATGATTCATTATGAATTTTTCAATGTTGGCTAGACCAATGACTTGATTGATTCAGAAACGATTCAAGTTTGACTAGGATGAAACCTGTGAGAGGTCATTTGAGCAGTTGAAGGATAAGTTGACTAATGCACCGATACTCACCATTCCAGAACGAGATATGGCTTCTGTCATTTTTTTTTACTCATCCAAGGAAGGATTGGGATGTGCACTGATGTAGAACGATAAGGTCATTGCTTATGGATCATGTCAACTGAAGTCGAATAAGAAGAATTATTCGACACACGACTTGGAGCCTGCTATCGTAGTTCACGCATTGAAGTCTTGGCATCATTACTTGTGTGGGGAGAAGTTTGAGGTATTCAAGGATCATAAGAGCCTCAAGTATATATTCACGCAGAAGGACCTAAATATGAGGTAGAGACGTTGGATGGAGTATCTCGAGGATTACAACTTCACGCTTTCTTATCATCCAGCAAAAGCCAAAGTTATGGCTAATGCTCTCAATCACATGTCTCGAGAACATATTGCCAGCCTACTAGTACGGGAATGGAAGATGTTGGAACAAATTTAGGAGTTTGGTCTCTAGCACAATGAGATAGAAAGAGGAGCATGCTTATATGCATTGACAGTAACACCAAGATTGCACGCTAAGATCCTAAAGGTCTAGACACTCGATTATGAATCAAAATTCATCAAATGTAGATTAGCCAAGGGAGAAGAAACAACAGGTTTGATAGTCGACAGCGGCAAGGATTTGAGATATTTGGGACAGATCTTTGTGCCTGATTTTGGGACACTGCAGGAATCTATTTTGAATGAATTTCACCGATCAAGTTTTGATGTCCGCCCTGAAGGGAAGAAGATGTACAAGGACTTGAGACGACCTTATTGATGGAGTGGAATGAAGAATCATGTAGCTAAGTATGTTGCCACTTGCCTCACCTGTCAACACATCAAAGCCGAGCACTAGAGACCGGGAGGAACCATACAGCCATTACTTGAGTCGCGATGAAAATGGGAACACGTTGGAATGGATTTTGTAACGGGATTACCAAGATCGCATCAGGGACACGATGCCATTTGGGTGATAGTGGATCACTTGACCAAGTCATCACACTTCCTACTGATCTGAGTATCTGATATGATGGATTCTTACATGTGCCTCTACATCAAGGAGATTATCAGATTACATTGTGTGCCTATGACTATCATCTCTGATCGAGACACACATTTCACGTCGTCTTTTTGGAAGAGCTTACAAAAGGCCTTGGGAACTGAGCTTTGCCTCAACACTGCCTCCATCCCCAGATTGATAGACAATCTGAGAGGACAATTTAGACCTTGAAAGATATGCTTCAAGCTTGTGTACTAAATTTTCAAGGAGGATGGGAGAGACATCTGCCACTTGTCGAGTTTCCTTACAACAATAGTTACTAGGCTAGCATCGAGATGGCACCATATGAAGCCCTCTATGGACGACCATGTCGATCACCAGTTTGTTGGACCGAAGTGGGAGCAACAAGCTTGTTAGGACCTGAGATTGTCCAAGAGATGACAAAGAAAGTCAAGATCATTTGACAATGACTTTTCATAGCATAGAGCCGACAAAAAAACTGTGCCGACAAACAGACCAGACCTCTGACTTTCCACGTTGGCAATCATGTATTTCTGAAGATGTCCCTCGACAAGGAGTTATTTGATTTGACAAGAGAGGAAAGCTTTCACTAAGATTAGTTGGACCTTTTGAGATCCTACAATGCATTGGAGAGATCGCCTACCGCCTAGCTCTGCCACCTCAACTTGATCGAGTCCATAATGTCTTCCACGTATCTATGCTCTGAAAGTACGTAACTCACCTGACTCACATCATTGATTGCCAGGAAGTCACCATCAACGCAGAGACAACTTATGAAGAGCAACCAATACGAATCCTTGATCATGATGAGAAGATCCTACGAGGGAAGACTATCCGTTTAGTCAGAGTTCTATGGCGTCACCAGAACGTGGAGGAATCTACTTGGGAGCGACAGGAGACTATGCACGCCAACCACCCCTACTTTTTGAAACTTCTATTATGTAATTTCGAGAACGAAATTTATTAAGAGGGGCAGGTTGTAAAGACCCTAATTTTTTAAATCGAAATAAAAAGGGAAATTAAAATTTCAATGTATAAAATCATTAATTGATTAAATTGATTTTGTGCAATTTCGTTTCTAGTCATGCATTTTATTGGACTTGTGTTTAATTCATGAATTTGTGCATATGTGTTTGGACCCAACCCATTGAACCATTGATTTTTAAGCCCAAAACCTTAACCCATTAGCATTTCATGGAGCTTGACCCAAGTCTTGATCCAATCAAGGCCCATCTTTATACCCAGCCCATTTTAACCCATTGGTTCAAGTCCATCTCATGTTGCCTTAATAAGGAACCATCTGCACTCGATAATTTTTCTTGCCCACCATTACACCCACATGCTCCAAATCATTTCATGTTGTATTCTTCAGTAGAAATTCTTCTAGAGCTACATCTGTATGGCTTTGTTGAGTACTCCAATTGATGTGACTACTCATCCCCTTCAATGAAATCTCAATCCTTGACCCCCACTCTTCCTTCTCCCCAACAATACCTCCATAAATCTATAGTTTTGATTCAGAAATCACCTCCATCAGAAATCTCTAAACACCAATGGCATTCCATGCAAGGAGTGTTTCTACACTCAATCCCCCTTTATATAAACATTACCATTCTCACCATCCTTGCTATGAATTTCAGAACTTCAGAGAGTTGATAGAGTGCCATTATTGTGGGATAGAAATAATAAAGTAGAGAGAGAGAGAGGAGGAGAAGGAGGAGAAACTTCCATTCGAATTGGATTCAAAGTTATCAATATTGGACCGTATAGGTCGATACTAGTCAGTACGTACCGTTTTGGCGTAAAAACTGTATCAGATACCTCTAGTACCATATCATTCTAAATACTGGTCCATACCAACCAGGTACTGGCCTGTACCGGATTTATTGATTTTTTCTATAGTTGCGAAAAAAGAAATTACTCTCTCTCTATGGTTTACACACACAAACACACACACACACACACACACACACACACACACACACATATTGATAGTTGTGATAAATTCGATATGCTACCCGATATATGACCGATATCGGTATGTACCGTACCAATAGACAAACTGACACTTAAGCCGATTCGGTATTCAGAACCTTAGTTGGAATCACCCAAGTCCAAGCCTTATTATTCTCTTGATTCAAGCTTCGATTATTTAATACCAAGGTGAATAAAATTCTCTCTAATCTTTAATTTATGCCATTGATCTGTATTGAGCTCCACGAAGCTCTAAGAAAACAAAAACCAATACTGCATTTTTTTAGAAGATTATCGATGCACCAGTGCCTTGTTTTTGGTAGTATCGGTGCCTTTCCCCTACGACGAGGCACCGTTGTGTCAATTGTTATTTCTTGTGGTGTTTTCTCTTGCTCTAATAGTACTGAAGAAGTTTGCGTTGGTTTCTGTCCTCTCAATTACTCTAGAACAATCTTGTTTCTGGGATTGTGATCCATAACATTGTCCTCCTCTAAGTATCGGGCATTGATGCTAACAATGACCTTCTGATCCTTAGGACTATAAATAAACCATTCTTCATTCCTCTAGGGTAACTTTCAAAGAAACCGACTTCTGTTCTTGATTCCAACTTATCTGTGTTCCCTTTCAGCATATGTGCTCGACTATCCCAAATCCGAACATGTCGTAAGCTAGGTTTGTGCCTAGTCCAAAGTTCTGTGGAAGTAGAAGGTACTAACTTAGATAATACCAAATTAAGAATATATGCCGCTGTTTATAATGCATGTCCCCAAAATGAAATTGATAAATCTGAATAACTAATCATAGATCTTACCATGTCCATAAAAGTCGTATTCTTTCTTTTCGTTATACTATTTTGCTGTGGCATACCAAGTGCAGACTTTTGGGATGTAATCCCCTCATCAGATAAGTAACCCCTAAACTCTCACAAGAGGTATTCGCCACCATGAGCAGATCATAGTGTCCTGATACATTTTCCAAGACGCTTCTCTGTTTTCACCCTATACCCTTTAAATTTCTTAAAGGTTTCGGACTTATCACGCATCAAATAAATGTACCCATACCTTGAATAATCATCAATAAAAATGATGAAATATTCAAAGCCATCTCTTGCTTAGACGTTCATAGGTCCACACAAATCAAAGTGAACCAATTTCAATACCTCTTTGGCTCTATATCTTTTGGCTGAGAATGGCCTTTTTGTCATTTTACCTTCTAAATAGGATTTACAAACTAGAAGTTTCTTTGCTTCCAATGAACCCAATGGTCCATTTTGAACTAGTCTAGAAATTCTTTTTAGATTAATCTGACCTAGGCGTAAGTGCCAAGGATACGTTTGGTTCAATTCAGAAGGTGTCGTTCTCTTACATGATATACTATTTGTATTATTCAATTCATTCAGTTGCAGTATGGGAGAGATAAAATTAATAAAATAAAAATCATCCACCAATGAACTAGAACAAACAAAACGTTTATTAAACATAATAACCACTGAGTCATTGAAATTAACCAAATAACCATTTTTAGCCAACTTAGAAACTGAAATCAAATTTCTTCTAATATTAGGAACATAAAGACAATCTTTTAATATTAAAATTATATCAGTCCCAAATTTAAGACGTAAATCTCCCACTGCAACTGTTGCTACTTTCATAGCATTGCCCATGTGTAGGTAAACCTCCCCATCACTAAGCTACCTAGTTTCCTGAAACTCCTGCAATGAATTGCAAATATAATTAGTGGCTCCCATATCTACACACCAAGAATTGGTAGATAACACCGCTAAACATGTTTCAACCACTAGTTAATAGATTTTACCTAAATTATTCAATTTGTTGAGATAGACCGGACATTGCTTCTTTTAGTGTTCTGACTGCTTGCAGTGAACACACTTGCCCTTAGGCTTTTTCACTCCATGTTGAGGTCCATTATTTACTTGAGAAATTACAACCTGTTTTCGAGCCTTTTTTGGTTTCTTCTTGCCTTTCCGTTTAGAAGTAGAACTTTTCTCAATCATAGACATATTTTTTGACCTTTTCATTATGACTTCTGCTACTTGGAGTTCTTTAAGGAGTTCCGCCAAAGTGTAACAACACTTGTTCATATTGTAATTCATGCAAAAATTCTTAAAACTCTCCGGCAGTGAATGGAGTACGATATTGATCTAGGTTTTTCCATCAATTTCAGCTCCAAGAATCTTTAGTTCATTTAGATGACTCATCATCTTTATAACATGATCTCTTACTGAGCTCTCTTCAGCCATCTTTGTGTTAAGCAAGTCCCTCGTAGCAACCAACTTTGCTGCATAATTCTGATCCCCAAACATTTCTTTGAGGTTCATAATCATGGCATCGGCAGTGGGCATAGACTGATGCTGATGTTACAGAACATTTGAGATAGATGTCAAAATGTAGCACCGTGCCATCTCATCAACATTAACCCACTTCTTATAAGGTTGGGCTTCCTCATTAGTTGGCCCCTCATAAGATTTTTGTGGGCAATCCTCACTAAGCACATATTTGTCCTCTTCAGCAGTCAACACTATATCCAAGTTTCTTTTCAGTCAATATAATTAGGTCTAGTAAGTTTATTTTTCTTTTAAATGACAGAAAGTGGATTGAAAGAGCACATTCTTGAATCTAAGAATCATATAATAATAATTATGAAGGGCAAATAAAAACTTTTAAATTTCATATAAAATATTGATTCCATCTACCAAACTATTTAAAGAAAAAAAAAACGTTGGCAATCTACCACATCGTAAAAAGTATGTCTTCAATGGAAATGTTCATTACTTTTCATCATTTGTGCAGATAGGCCTATTCCTTTTAATTTTAACTATCTAGACAAAAAATTATTGTCAAGCAAAATTAAATAACTAACTCAACTTTGGTCTTACAAATAATAGCAGTGACTCAAATGAAGAGAATGCTATTATTTATAGCTAAGTGTACACCATTATCTCGCACTAAATTAATTATTCCATAATGAATCATTTTAGATGAAGACATGATTCACACAATAATTTACAGCTATCCCATTGAAGCTATGCACTGTTTCTTCAACAGAAACACATCGATCCCTCCAAAATCATCATCAAAACCTGTTATTATATATTGATTCTATGCCTCTAAATAGGAGTTCACAAGGCTATATCAATGAAAACAAACACTGTAATAAACTAAAATCATTACATCAAACCCTAAGCCTCCATATGATCAGAGTTTACATGCTACGTATTAATATTACAAATCCGAAAATTGGTAATAAAAAAAATACGTAACCACATATAAAAATAGTGTGGAATCCAATCACACCGAAATTGACTATCACACAATCAGACAATCGTGACCATAATAGTGGGATAGGAGAAAGTGCAAAACAATCGTTCGCACAATACTACGTTCTATTTTACGTGGGCAACATGGTCTGTATAAACCACACACATTATCACAGCCGACTTTGATACCACTATGAAGGATCGATTTCTGAGACCCAATGATGAACGTGCACAGATTATACAATAAAAAAATATGAAACTCTACTGGGTGAGACTAGGATTCATACCTTCGAGATCTCTCTGGTTTAATCTCATCGACAACCTTCACAGTTTTATCCTGATTGGAGCATGAGCACAGCTGGAATGATCTTTCTCGATTGACCTTGAGATCTTCTATCGTAATTCTATTGCACCTTGATCACGAACTGAGTGTGGGCTCAAAAACGTGATTTTTTTGCCTTCACGAAATCTCTGTCAATATTTTGAGTATTAAGTTGTCTCTCTAACATAGAAGGCATAGCGGTGTATATCTAGGCAACGATAGGGACCCCCAGGAGAAGTATGGGTTAGACTTCCTATATAATTCAAGATTCATAACCCAACCTGGATTAATTTTGAATTATATAAATTACAGTTGATAGCACTACAAAATTATAATTGCATTCATTTCCTATATCTCAAAATTATATTTTGAGCTCCATATTATTAAATGTTTATTTATCTCTCCATATTAAGATTACAGATGCCCATTGATTAAAATAAATTACTAACAATTTATTTAATCAACATCTGTAAAATTCTTTGAGACCTTTCACTTAAATTATTCGTTATGTCGGATACTAATATCCACTTGCAAGGTTTGATATAATCGAAACTTGTAAGCTCTTTCAAGAGGATATTATCAATCCCTATAAAGGGACATGAATTCTATTAATAATTAACAATTGACATATACTTAATATTGTGAGCCAACTCATCGAGACTATTGGCCCACAAAATCTCACTCTATAATGAATCAAAGTCAACAATATTA
>JABCMJ010027624.1:0-13172 GCA_014822125.1 Arbutus unedo | reverse complement strand
TGCTATAGCTCTAGAATTAAAATTAAGATTTTTTTTAATTTAAAATAAAAGATTATGATTCACTTACATTTATGAAATAAAATTCAATTACATTATGACTTTTAATTTTTAATTCAAACAAAAAAATTAATTTTAATTCTGAAAGTGTAGAGTTTTTTATGCACCTATAGATCTCTCTATGTGCGAAACCCTAGAGCAGCTAAGTCTGTTGCATGTACGCAAGTGGTACAAGTAATTTGCTTGTTTCTAATTTGTCGTGGGATCAATTTGGTGGTTTTGAATGATTAAGTGACCAAAATAGTAAAACACGTGTTTATGTGGTTACAGTAAATCGTCAGACGTCAATATAGATTTTGCAACTCTCTTTAGGTACATATAAAAGAAAGTTACTTTTGGCCCCTCACCAAAAAAGAATATATATATAATTGTCTAAAAATTAAAAAATTATTTTTTTGTTATTTTTATAATATTAGTAATTCTTATTTTAAGAACTTGATTTTAGAAAAAAATTTTGGTTTTAACTTTATTTTGAAAAACTAATTAAAAATTTAATTGATTAAAAATAATATTTAAAAATTAACTGTAGACTCGATTATTAAAAAAATTAAATTTTTTTGTTCTTTTAAGTATTCTGTGGTACTAAAAAATTTAAGAACGAATATTTAAGTGTTCTATGGTACTTAAATTATTTTTTTCACTATTTTGTTTGAACATAAGGACATAACATATAAGTATTCCTTGATATGAAAAAAATAGAAATGCTTTGTTAAGCACGAAAAAATACTATTTCTTATATTTAAATAAAAAAATTTAAAAAGAAGTCCTCCATTTAATACTTGTATTACATTTAAAATAATTTAAAATCTCATTTATAATTGTCATAATTATATTACGTGACATATTAATCTTTTTATGCTCCACTCCAATAATCAGTACTTCGAAATTACATTTAACAAAATAAAAAGTTAAATAAATATTACATACTTTTTTTTTGTAATTAGTATTTTCATAAATTGATCAGTATTTCAATTGCTAATACAACTATGAATTATAAAGAAAATAACAATACAAATTTCAATCAATATTTCTCTCGCCCATTATTTCATATGACAAGTTAAGACGTACTGTACAATGAGTTGTCAATTCCTTAGTTTCATCCGATGCATTTTACTACCACCATAATAGGATGAGTGATACAGAGTAATGAGGACTCAAGAAAATTTGCACGAAATGTTGGCCAATACGGGCAACAGCAATTTCTCGGCGCGCCTTGACCGCAACCGGAGGGGACCTCAATGGTAAGTGAGTAAAACAAGTAGAAACATTTATCTCAAATGTATGCAGTACATGGTTGTACGTTGATATGATGAACCTGGATTTTTATTTATAAACTTTACGATTTAATCTTTCTAATTTTTTTAGAACTCAGATTCTTCTTCATAATCAAAATAAGACCGTCTTCTCATTCAGGTTGGATTGACCATAAACTCCTCATCTGTATCCAATTAGAACTATATCCAACAAAATAAAAAAAATTATAATTCTAAAAAATGATTGTTTTTGTTTTTATTTTTTTAAGTGTTCCATGGTATTTAAAAATTTAAGGACAAATATTTAAGTATTTTTTTTAAATATTTAAGTGTTCTGTTGTACTTGAATTTTATTTTGTTTTTTGTTTTCACCCTTTTTTTTTTGTTTGAATATAAGGGCAAAAAATATAAGTTTTCTTGTATAGGATTTGTCATTTTGTTTCGCACTTCCTTAAACACCTTGAAATTTGTTGCTCTGTAATTTTGAGTTGATAAAACTAAAAATGTGGGTTTGTGTAGTCGGTAGTAATTTTGAAAATAATAACAGTGATGGTCTTGATATTTATGTTGACTTTTAAGGATCTAACCGATATTATTTTTATTTTTAGTCATACATTTTTTTTAAAACACAATAGAAAAAAGTAAAATAGAACATAATAGTATTTTTGTAACTTGGAAGAGAGAGGGGAGTGTTATTTTTGTAATTTAGAGAAAAAAAGGGAAAGAGAATGAGAGTGACATTTTTTAAATTTCAGAAGAAATATTGGATATTTGTTCAGGGGGTGTGGTTTTTGTCTTTGGGAAGGGATGAAAAGTAATTTCCCATATAATACCATCGTCTTCTGCATTGACATGTGGTCGAAATGCGTGGCGTTTTCCCATTGTGTTAATTGTAGGTGGCATTAATATAATTTTGAATTGCACTATTAATTTTAGTGTACCGAACGACATTTGCAATTTCGATTTGGGTTCAGTAAATATTGAGGGTGCCATGATAGTAAAAGTAAGATGCAGTGGTAGTGAATGCGTTGTAATGGTATTAGTTTGCGATGATGATAAATAACTACGTGTGTAATCGGTTGTGTTCGGTTTGATTGAAAGAAAAATTCGGACCGAATTGGATTTTTTGGTTTAGCAATTTAGAAATTCAAATCGAATCAAACTAATCTGGTCTGGTTTTGTTTGGTATGCTTAGTTTTAGTCCAATTTTTCAGTTTACGGATTTGGTTAGACCACAAACAGGCCTAGCCAAATATAACGAAAAAGTTTATTTTTTTAGTTCATGTGGAGCTTTTAGTTTGTGCAGCAACTTCACTCACGAGTCTGTGCCACTTTGAAATCTAGTTACCTAGATATGCAACCAGAACCAAGGTTAGTGCTCCACTTGTCGGAGTTGGGTTAGGAAACACTTTGATACCTAAGTCAATACTTAAAGGAGAACAAGGAAAGTAGTGAGTTAGAATTTAGAAAGTTGTGCATAACTCTGTTTTGCAAATAATGTACCTTATATACACCTCTTGGCTTGAGCACTAAGCGTAGATTGGTATATGCAGAGTACACTCTCTAATGATAGTGACCTGTAACTGAATTCTATAATAACATCAACCAATCACATGGAGAATTCCAATTTATACATCATGTTCTACAACCTATACACCTACTGCGTGGTGGACTCTAATCTACTATGAACGATTCTGGCTCGAACAAACAGGTTTGAGCTCAGCTTGAACCCATAAAGTGCTTATGGGCTAACCAGAGAGCACTATGAGTCATGTGACAGGCAGTGAGCATAAAGTCTGCTTGAGATGTTGCCCTCGGGCTCGGTCCTAATTTCAACTCAATTTCAACTCGGTTCGGTTCACTGCTTTTCTTTATTCAGTCCTTCACAATAGCCCGTCAACTCTTCGTCACCTTGGTTGGGGAAGGGTTGATCACAAATTATTGAATCAATAATATGTCTACCGAACTGAAAGAGAAGGAAAGATGGTGGTATCACCTATACAGGCGAGCTCGACTCCCTATGAGGTATGATAAGACGTGTCGATCATCCACCCTACCAGTGCCAGTTCAAACAACATGTGGCATGGGTCCTGTTGCAGAAGCACGTGAACCGTCTCTCTTGCATTAAATGTGATGTCAAGCATCATGAAGTGATTGGTGGAGATGTTATGCCTCCTCGATTCGCACACAAACATTTTAAATTGTTGATTCTTTTCAAATTCCCTCCATCTTATCCGTATAAATAGGGTTGTAACCTTCAAAAACACACTTTTGCCATTGTATTCTCTTTCTTCTTGCATTCTTTGTGTTTTCAAAGTTCACAAAATGCCCAAATCTCTTTCGAAGCAAGATTCCTAATGCACCCTAATTATACAAGGCTTTGTTTTCGACTTCTTTAGTTTCTTCCAAGAGAAGTTCAGCCCCAAGTGTTCACAGGTTAGTTTGCTCCTGTTCTTCGTCGCTCTTTAGTCTTCACTCGTCTTGCATCACATAATTGCCTGCTTGTTGTTCGATCTCTAAGTTTTGATCAATCTTCTAGTGGGTCTTATGCTGGGGTCCATTGGATTCTTGAACCAATTCCACTTTCAATATTGTGTAGTAGATCATTGCATAGTAAGAACACAGTAATGACCAAACCCTAATTGTAGGCATATATCTCCTTGTTAGGTGTCAAAGGATGGATCTTGGCAAGTATAGGGCCATATTTGCCCATGAGGATTCAATTAGAGCTTTCAGGGCAGAATTTAGAATTTCAGATGATGTGCAGTTGAGACTTCTTCCTCCTGGGATGGTGTCGACCCCAAAAAATGATAGGATTCACATTCTTATTACCGCCATTACAGAGGGTGGAGTTTAGTTCCCCCTCTATCCCTTTCTACGTAGATTTTTCAATGAGCTTGACTTGACCCCGGCTCAAGTATCCATAAAAATTTTTTAGATTCTAAACGGCATTATCTAGATGAAGGAGGCCCACAATCTCGATTTTGAGTTTGAAGACATCTTTGGGGCATACACCCTGAAGGGGAATAAGAAGTCCAGGTGTTATTACTTCTAGTGCCTGTCGGGCTAAAATCTTACCTTAGGACTCCTCCCCGACTGTAATAAATTTGCCAATGATTACCTATCTATAAAGAGAAACTTTCAATTCGGCCCTGATGGACTGATGATGTACCAAGTTCCCAAAGAAAGAGGAATTTCCTGGGCCTATATTTTCTCGTGACTTCTTTCAGAACTATTGGATCTTTCTCTTCGACAAGGTGCTTACTGTCTCCTCCTTTCTATTCCTGGTGACCATGTCGTGCCAAGCTTCAAAATTGAGGCAAATCTTGATCGCTTGACTAAGATTTACGAGATCGAATTCTGAGATGCACCACTGATTCTTGGTTATTCCTCACACTATACCACCTACCTTGGAAGAGGAAAAGCGCATGCTTAGGTCGGAAGTACCGAGACAAACGCCAAAGGCTCCCAACTCTAATCCTGCACCGACCCTAAAAATATAAGAGTGAGACGCTAAACAGTGTGTCGAGCCCATATCACAATTAGTAGCCCCTGAACATCTGAGATCACTCTCTAACCCAGAAAACTGATATTGAAGAGGTATCAAGCCCCAATATGGATAAACTGATCAACAATATGGCCGAAGTAGTCGGCTTTGGCAGAAAAAGAAAAAGCCCATACAAATCGCTCATTCTAAAAAAGGATGTCAAACCGTCAACAGTAAAACAGACCAGACTTGCCAAGGAGAGCCAGGCCCAAACGAAGTCAAGGCTCAACTTGGCAAAAGATACCCAGCACTGACTGTCGGCCTCAGCAAAAATCCTTGTTGCTGAGAGTGTCCAACTGCCTTTTTTGATCCTCTTCCACCTCCACCCAGTGCATCACACCCATTATGGAGTCCCCGTTAGCCACCAATAGTCGTGGATTAGTTTGGCAAAGCAATCGTGAGAAAAAATGTGGCTTTAGGAGTGGCCAAGTCCGTGATACCGCCCGTCGACATGAAGACCCAGCCCACTAACATGATGCAAAATTTCAAGAAAGGACTACACAAGCATATTGAGGTGTCCTTCCCTTTCTAATTTTTCTCATATTGTAAATCTTTCATCTCGGCATCATATTAAATCTCATATCGGCTCAATATATTTTAGGCCCTTCAGCATTTCATGAGCGTAAATACTCAAATGCAAGAGATTGCAAAAATTGTACATCACTTTATCGAGAAAGCCAAAAACCACAAGCTCAAGGTGACAAAGCTTGAGGGAGAGATGACCCATCGGGACACGGTTCAAGTAAACCAAGAAAAAAAAATTAACAGATGTCGATCTAAAGGTAAAGGAACTTCAACTTCACATTCGAAAGGAAGAGAGAACGAAGGAGGCAATTAGAGTAGTCTCTTATGCTAAAGTTTTAAGGAAGCCAAGATGAGTTACATGTACTAGACGAACCAACATATGGACGATATTTATCTGGAGGGATAGTTGGACGGGTTTGCTATAGCGAAGGTACCAGTAGGCTCTCTCTTGTATGACAACTTTTAGAAATGCCCCCATCAACAAAAGAATGATGCCGGAGCACAAAGTTTACAACCTACCATGAGCAATCCCAAGTGGCACCGAATGGGTCTAGCCCAAAAGAAGTTCATCCAACTAGCTTTGACCCAAAAGAAGGTCACCCAACAACTGGGAGAGGTCCAAGAAATCCTTAAGTGGTTGGAGGTGGCAGTGACAAAGGCAAGCGGACTTTGACAATTACTGGTTGGGCTAGGAGATGTGAAACACTTTGTTTCGAAATGTCTTGTTTTCTTGTTGGTTGAAGTTGTGATATCCCTGAAATTTTGAACTTTGAATTCTTGTACTCTTTTGAACTACTCTTTCTCATGAATGGATATTTTGAATAGATTCTACACTTGTACAACTTACTTTGCATTTTTCTGGTTATGAACACACTCTGTTTATTCTATTTGCTCAGCGCATGTTTTGAGTTCATTGTTTGTATGTGTCATAACCTTACCATGATCCTTCTCCCCTACTTTGGGTTGGATCGAGCACCGATCTCGATTGGGCCAAATTAAAGCTATGAATGAAGTTTATGGAAATAAAGTTGTAAACAACTCTGAACATGGCAATGTCATCAAGGCTATGGCCTAGATCCCATGAAGGTTCGACATTACCTTTGAATTATTTTCAAGGCTTAACTGAGTCTTGGTGAAAACACCGATAATCTTCATAGAACCCATGAGGGTTAGGCAATACCATTAAATTGGTTCGCACATGCAAGTCAGTAAAAGAAGATGTGTTTTAGGGAATGCTTGTGAAGGACCCTATTTGGGGAAAGGAGGACCACTATTGCTTCGACGTCGTCATTGTTAGAAGCACCATCCACATAGAGTTTCTATATGTCCCCATGAAACAACTTCCAAGTAAGAACATGCTCCTCTTTCGGCTAGGATATTTCCTGGTTCCCGATCAATTGGAGTTTTATTGGCTCAGAGGGAGAATTCAGTAATGACATTGGAAAAGACTTGAGCCTTGATTGCCAACCGTCATTGAAAATTGATGTCGAAGTTGGCTAGTTCAACAACCCATTTAGAGATACAATTGGAATGATTTTCCTTGCGTATGAGAGACTTCAATGAGAATTTGGTTAAGACAATGATGAAGTGGTGTTGGAAGTAGGGTGCCAACTTGTGGGATGCCAAGACGAGAGCCAGAGTTAGCTTATTCAAAGGTAAGTATCTTGTCTTGGCACTCATCGTAGTCTTGCTAGCATAATAGATGGGAAAATGATTTTTGCCCTCTTGACGCTCGAGGACCCAGCTGACAACATGTTAAGAGACAGCCAAGTAGAGGTATAGGTCCTCTCATTTTTTTGGTGTGGTTAGAAGGGGTGCTGAGCTGAGATATGTTTTGAGCCTCTCGAGGGCTTGACTACATTCTAAATTTCATTTGAAGCTCTGTCAACTACTCGTCTTAAAAACCTCAAATAACGATTGACATTTGTCGAATGACCGACTGATGAAACGATTCAATGTAGTCGCCATGCCAATCAATCTCTAAACTTTTTCCATAGTGCTCGGGGATGGGGGAAGTTTTTGTATGGCCGACATATGAGTTGGATCGGCCTCAATTCTTTTACGCGTAAAAAGATAACCAAGAAACTTACCCAAACTGACTCTAAAAGTACACTTGTTTACATTGAGTCTGAGCCAGTGGGTCTTAAGAATATTAAACACCGTTTGTAAATCTACCAAATGAGAACTTTCATCTTTGCTCTTCACAACCAAGTCATCAATGTATGCTTTCATTATATCCCTGAGCTAAGCTTTTTAATATCATTGTGACCATCCTCTAATAGGTAGCTCCGACATTCTTCAGGCCAAAAGGCATAACTTAGTAACAAAATAAGCCTCTCATACTACTGAATGTCATCTTGATTCTATCTGGCTCATGCGTAGAAATTTCGTGATATCCTCTATAACCATCCATGAAACTCAACTATGCATGGATGGCTATTACGTTGACCAGTTGGTCGATGCGTGGAAGAGGAAAACAATCCTTTGAGCATCATTGAGATTCATGTAATCAACACAAACTCTCCACTTAACATTTTTCTTTTTGACGATGACGGTATTTGCCAACCAGGTCAGGTATTGGAGTTCCTCAATAGTTTTTTTCTAACAGTTTCCCCACTTGTTCTATTACTGCCTCAATGTGCACAATGGCTGACTGTCTTGCCTTCTGGGTGATGAGACGCCGACGGAGTCCACGTTGAGATGATGAGAAATAACGTTAGCATCTTGTCTAAGAAAACACCTCTATAATGTTATTCAACAATGCTACCATCTTGTTCCTCTCTTATTCGGACATGGAAGAGCCAAGAAGAAGAAACCATTTGTTGAATATTGGTTGATCGATACGGTGCCTAAGTCTTCTACTGCCTTCTTGGCAGTGACTGTACTAACATCTTCAAGGATTGGAGCATTTGGAACTTCCACCCATTGGACTTGTTTTGTGTTTGCCTTGCTTTTTAATGCCACTACATAACACTTTTTTTTGCAGAGATTTGATCCCCAAAAATCTCTTCTGTGCCGACCGCTTCTAGATATTTGATCACTTGGTGATATGTTGAAGCGACCACACTCATCTTGTGCAGCCAAACATGGTCGTAATTGCATTATACGGGCTTAGCATGTCAACAACAACAAACTCGCAATTCAAAGTGATGGATCCAACTCGTACTGGCAAAACTACTTTACGAATGGAACAGACTAGAGCCCCATTAAAATCAACAAATCGGACTTCATTTTGTAGCAAGTCATTCTCTGATGACTTGAGCCTCTTAAACAAAGAGCAATACATCACCTCAAGTGAACTCCCTTGGTTGATCAATACCCATTTAGCATTGTAAGGGCCGAGGCAAATTGTGACAACTAGAGCATCACTGTGTGGGTTTTGTACTTGCTCTAAATCATTGTCCGATAAGGAAATTACCCTGGTATGAGTTAGCTCAAGCCTTGATTTCTTTGCTGGAGTCTCAATGCTCATCACTTGCTTTGCTGCTTGAGCTCTATACAGATCACCTGTCACTCCCTCAATTTTTAACATAAATAAATAATAAAAAAATAATTTACAGATCTTCACAAGACTCACCCAACTTTCAAAAATATACATTCATGATGTGCAAAAGTTTTCCATTTGATCATAAGTTACAAAATGTGTCATCTCAATCCGATAACCATCCACATTGAATCAAAAGTTTAGAAATATTACATCAAATAAGTCGTAAGGTCAACAAAGAGTAACATTACTTCTTCTAAAAAATAGTTGGTCAAAAGATGCTAAATAACTATACATGTAAACTCTCAATAATGCGTCAGTCTAAGCATGCCATGCCAAACCATGCTAGTTTTGTGGGTCTCTATCTAAAAAGAATGAAGGGTTGAGCTAACAAGCCTAATAAGAAAATCTATACCAATCTTACATGAATATGAATTGATATGGTATGTCAAGTGATCATCGACATACCATTCTAACAAGATCATGCACAAACACAAGGATAAACATTGAGGGCACATAAATCTGTCTCATGACATCGATTAATTCACAATAATATTGTTTATCACATTTCCTTTCTCATAAGTTTAGTCACGTGTTCTCATTGTGTATCAAATTGTCATGCCTAGCAATCTTGTATGAAACTAGTTCATCACTCCTAACATTCTCCTAAGGGAGTCTAGTTTATGGTCTTCCTAGCATTCTCTCCTAACATTTCCTTAAGGGAGTCTAGTCCATTTATCACATAACTTAAGTGTCCACGCATGTTACGGGCCACATGTCAATTCCATTTCGTCATTTGCAGTTCATATGTTTCATTACCATCATTTTCTACTTAAAACATGTCATAGAATCTTATTAACATCATGAAACAAGTAAGAAATGATCATGTTTCAAACTCCATACTAAGTGTTCAAGCTTTACTCTAGTTCATCTGGATGGGGAGGTGCAGGTCATTCGGATGGGATCAAGGAGATAGGCAATCATATAACAAGGTCATCCAGATGGATGAAAGGGATCATCCAGATGAAAGTTCACCCAGAATGGATAGTTCCATAAGTCATCTAGTTGGAACACAAGGTCATCTGAATGGGGTCAAACATCCGATTAGATTTCAACAAGACATCCTGTTGAATCAAAAACTTTATTGGTAAAAAGGAGAAAAGCATCTAGATGGACCATGATGCCATTCGAAAGGATCACTTTTATGAATGTAGAAGATGGGACAGTCTTGCAAGGCATCCGGATGAATCAAGGAGGACATCCAGATGAATTTCATTCTCAAACAAAGAAAAACATGATCAGTTCCACAAGGCATCTGAATGGGTTCATCAGTCAAGAAAGATGTGCGACTTCTGCAAAATTTGGTTTTTGAAAGGGGGCTTGTTCAACTCAAGCAAATCTCAATTAACAAGTACCAAATCAAGTCCTACACGTACAAGGGAGATAAGAAATCCCTGCCTCGAGTGTCGGATCGAAGATTTGAGCTACGAATGTGAGCCATAACATCTAAAGGTGAGAAAACTTCGAATACTACTCCTTCGAGCAAATGAATGCGATCAAATACTTGATATCCACCGAGTATGAGAGTAATATGAAGAATCTTGAAAGAATTTTATGTTTGGGCAAGATTTTCAGATAAGGTGTTGATAAAAGAGTAATCGTGAGAGTGATAGAGAGTGAGATAAGGGTTTTGGATCTCAAGGTCCATTTCTGTGATGTTTTTATCAAACAAAATGTCAAAATTACACTTACACCCCTGTATTGCACCACATGCTTCCATCAAGCCCCCAAGGATACCTCCATTACACATTGGCCTCAAATCATATTTCATGCATAAATACAAATGATCAATAATGCTCCGAACTTTAATATTAAAATGAAAAATTTTCTAAGTCTCTGCATCCTTCTTCACAATGTGGTTAGCCGAAGGTTTCTCATACATACTCGATAAAACTTCCATCATACCTTGAGCAGTCGTTTCCTTCACAACGTTTTGCGCAACTCATATAGACAGAGTCAATCGAACAATCCCTAGCACCCGCCTATCTAGGATCTTCCACTCATCATCATTCATCACTTTCGGCTTAGAACCATCAAGGGGTTGATTCAACCCTTTGCCATATAAATAATCCTCGATTTGCATCTTCCAATACCCAAAATTGTTGTCGAACTTCTCGATTCCTATTCCTTTTCCTTTTTTGAACCTGAGAGCTCTGATACCAATTGCTAGGACACAATGAAAGCAAGAACAGTAAACAATTACCCAATCAAAACACATGACACAAAAATTTATGTGATTTCGAGTTAAGCAAATCACTTAATCATACATCTATGGGTTGTTGGGGATTTTCACTATGATGAGGGAGAATTAGGTTTACAATTTTGAGTGTCCTATAGCTTTATATTTATAGCTACATAAAAGGACCAAATTAAAAAATCTCCTAAAACACGCACAGAAATGAAATCTGATGCTGCGTTCTGTCTGAACACACAAAATTCCATCTGAATGCTCAAAAGAACAAGTCCACTACAACGTCTGCCCCCCTGCAGACGCTCCTGGCAGAGGAGTCTTCATACTAACAACTAATAAATTTTTATCCATACCAAAATAGATCTCTTACACACAAGAGCGGAAGTACATAGCCCACTAGGTGGGCTATAAAAAAAATTACATGTAAATTTTTAGTCCTATTAATTTTTGCTCATTCTATTATTTGTAGTCCAATAAATTTTTTCGTCCGGTTCATTTTTAGCCGATGGTAAGTTAAATTCATAATTCCGCCCTTACTTACCCACACATCATAACTGAACAATTATTTCTCTATCTCTTCACCATTCGCCTCGCCAATAAATTCTATCTTTACCTCATCTTTTTTTCTTTCTTATAGATTTCGCACGATTATAATATTGGCCCATTCAATGATAGATTCCCTAAGATATTCAAAATTTTGAATTGACGCACGTCGCATTACCATATGGGCTATACGCATTTTCGAAGTTCCTTCTTTCATAATGTTTTGATCTGTAATACACATATTTAAATTTCAAATCCATAAAAATTTGAAATCTCACCATTCCTAGTTTACACCCCAAGCATTGGCTTCTCTCACCGCCCAATTTCTCTGTTTCTCCCCTCGCTACTATAACGACAGTACTCCTATTTTCTTAACATTCAAGAAAAAATTATGTGTTGTTTTTGCTAAACAGTGTGTTGATTGTCCATTATTTTTCTATTTCTCATATGAGAAATGCATGAGTTTTTATTTTTTCCGAATTAGTTTCATGGTTATGGAAGTGGTGAACATACGAACGTAATAAATTTAGATGTTTTAACAAATGGAGAGGGCGTACATTTTTCGGAGCGAAACTCTGTTTTCTATACTCACCATTTCATATATTTATTTAGGGCATTCAAATCCAATTATTCTGTCTTTTTTGTTGGACCAAATAAATGCTATGTTGACAAAATGCAACTTACGAATGAATTTGGATAAGATTACTACCTAAAATTTTCCAATTTATAAGATTTTTCACACAATTGGGGTACAACGTGGTTTGGCTAGTAAGACGTAACCATATTTTTATTCGGCCATGAAATAGATTCTATAAAATTTATAATGCTATGATATTTTGGGTTACTATATTACTCTCTATTTTTTTTTTTTTAGTTATCCTATTTGATTTCTGATCCTTTCTATTGGTTAAGAATTTTTTTTTCCTTCTAATTTTCACATTACGGTATCCCTTCTCTATTTTTACAGATCGTGAGCTTCTCCTTTCTAATTCTATAGTTATGATTTCGTAGAGAAACTTGCAGTCTTTTAGTATTTTATATATCAATAAATAATTTTTTAAAAGCCACCAAGGTGATATATATGCAATTGCTTAGAGAAAAAAAGAAGGAATAAAAAAAATCTGTTAGGTCCAAAAGCGTTAGATATCTCTAAAAGGACGTGAGACTTTTGTTTCATAAAAGAAATATAAAATTACTTATTTTTTTCTATTATTCTTTAAGTTTTAAAATTAGAAAGATTTTCTTAAGAAAATGATCATCTATTATCATCTGGATAATCACGACGATAATTAGTAGAAAGATCACAAATGTAAAAATTAGGTTATGATTAATGAGTTTCTATAGGATGCATTAATAAAACACTTAAATATGAAATCACTACATTGATACATAATTGGCACATGCATTGCACGGATTTCGCACACACACACACACATATATATAGGGGGTGTTTGGGAGCTTATTTTTTAGTTTTTTATTTTTTATTTTTTGGCTTTTTAGCTTTTTGGATTA
>JABCMJ010027622.1:0-20248 GCA_014822125.1 Arbutus unedo | reverse complement strand
ATAAAAAACTGTTTAGATCAAGTCTTTCCCAATATTTTTTTGAGCTGATTTCTCGCGAGTATCCTTAAAAACGTGTTTTAAACATATTGAACGGTTCGGATCATCAAAATTTGATCAAAAAATGGGAGGTCCTCATTTTAACAAAATGAGGGATCCCTTAATAGAAGGGGACTATATATATATATATTATATATATACACACACACACACACTAGTATCGGCTGATATAGGCCGATATTTTGAACGATATATTATTAAAAATATCTTGTATTATTTTTACGCTAAAACGATACGCGCTGATCAATACGATTCGATACGGTATTAATAGTGTTGCATCAAATAGTATCCAACAAATATATCACATAGAGATTCTGATTTATGTGCCTAATCCAAAGTGTGAGATTTTTCTGTAATAAATAGTTTTTTATCAGACAGAAAAGGTACTACTGCAGACAAACAGAGACACAGTGGGCAGTAAAAATGAAGAAGCGTGGAGGTGGGGCCCTATTAAAAGCCTTTTGTTGTCATATAGTATTTATTCACTTCAATTATTCAGCTGGCTGTCCAAAACTTCAGACAGTCAGAAAAACAAAAACAAAAACATTAAATAAAACAAAAGAAAAAACAGAAACAAAAACCAATGCTCTCAGTTTCTGATCACTCAGGTATGTTTGTCACCTCTGAAATTTTGCATATTTTGCAACATTTCCAAATTCCAATATGTGGCTACAATTGTAAAATTTATTATAGCATAATACATTTTAAAAAATAACATAAAAATACATAATTTCTTAATCATTTTTAGATGAACTTTTTGAAATTTCTCTATAAATTTTAATACTAGCCTTCTATAAATTTGGGAAGTTTCAGTACAGCCGCATGTAATAGGGACAACGAAATAATTTTGCCACATGCACTTCAAGAGTTACAATACAACCCCCAAATCCATTATAATACAATCTCTATAATGTGTGTGTAATGCAAGCAAAACGATATAATTTTAACCTTCTACAAATTTGGGAAGTTTCAGTACATCCGCATGTAATACGGACAACGAAATAATTTTGCCACATGCACTTCAAGAGTTACATTACAACCCCCAAATCCATTATAATACAATCTCTATAATGTGCATGTAATGCAAATAAAACGATATAATTTTACCTAATTTTGACCACATATCTATGATATTTTGACTTGCCAAAACGATATAATTTTCTCATCAAGTCTGCCTTCAAGTGTGCAAAAACAAGTCCTTTTTGCACAGGTGAGCCGTGAACATCAAAGGCTCCTTTTCTGGAATCAAGTATTGCCTGTGAGGGAGTCTGACCTGGACTTATGCCTAGACCAACTAGGAAAGATTGTATGTAATGTAATCACAAGAACCACATCCAATATAGACATCCAGAAGAAAAAAAAGGCACCACATCCAAAATGCCAGTTCTTTAACAAACTCTCCATTTGGTTGCTACCAAGAGTGTACTGTGAAATGCTGATCAACCATTTGAACTATCTTTCACAGGATAGACAAAGTTTACACAAACCCATATATCTGAATTTGAATTCCTAAACTTTTTCGCAACAGCAGCCAATTTCATAAACAGGACTCCGAAGATCATCTTTGAAACTCCATCTTGTCTCCTTATTCCAATAATAGTACAATGGAAATGCAAAGTGGCATAGAAGAAATAAATGAAAGAAACACAAGCATAAACTAACCGAACTTGACAAATTTGAAAGTCATTGACCAAATTCAGGACGAAAAACAAAATAGTACATCAGAAAATAAGCTGCTATACAATGGAGACTAACTTGAAGGATATTGGGGAACAATTTCAGCTTCGAATCCAGGTGACACAGCTATTTATAACATGTCATTGTCATTATTGGTTGTACTGCTATCAGTATCCTCGTGAATGATTAAACGAAGAGAAATATGAAAGTCTGCAGAGTTGAACCTTAAAGCCCTATAAGTGTCGTAAGTATTACGTCTTTCCGACATGGTTTCAAAATAAATTACACTTGAAATACATGTAACACAGAATATGGTCATTACTTCTGAATTCTGGACTACAAATTGTAACGTGCATACTTAAAAATAGAGCACCAACAAACCTGTGCTTTGGAAAGTAATAATCATATCTTCTTCCACAAGATTTTATAACTAGTTCGAAGCTATGTCATACAAAAATTCATTAGCTAGCCAGAGCTAAGTATGCTTGATGTGTTGCTAGCGGACTCCAATACATTGTCAACTCCCCCTGTTGTTTATGTTTCTCGCCAAACTGGGAAGACAAACATAAACCCTATACCCACATCCTTTACTCATTTCCCAGCAAGCTCAAGGCAACAAGCATTATATCACTCCCACTCAATTGTTGAAGGAGGCTTTGATGTGATGTCTTGAACAACTCGGTTCACGCCCCGAACACTATTGCAAATCTTTCGGGCCACATCATCAAGGAACTTGTGTTCAAAATTGTACCTGAAATAACCAGTTTCCAAAGAGAAGAGGAAAAGGCACATAAGAGAATGGCTACTAACCACCACCAATGGGTCCTGGTTAAGAGGTGACTAATGCCAACAGAAAAGTCTAAAACAACCTGTGTGTGAGACATATGTGAGTGTTTGTGCATTTGCGTGTGCAAAGTGTTTGTGGTTGTAACATAATTGAATGCTGAAATGGCTAAAGTTCGAATACACAACACATATTCCGACATATGTTTACAAATTTCTATCCACCCTTCATATACCCAGGTTATCCAATACCCTTTTAAGGGGCGGTTAGCTTAGCATTTCCCTTACAGGATAGGTGAAATATACAAGAAAAGTGAATATACGTCAACTTCTTAGTAAACTCTACAGGAACCACTTCTCTCCTATCATAGGCCCTTTTAAGGGAATACGAATAAAACTAAATAACACTCTGAAGACACTAGCAACATCTGAGCAATGTAATGCCAAATAGTTCCATGACCAACTAGTACATCCTTTCAACAAATAAGGGAAAAGGAGCAACAAGATTTCATGTTTCATATTTTGGCTACCGAAAAAGGGGGAGTCCTCAAAAACTTTTGTACGCACCAGCCGTCTTTCCCATGTGGCATGGCCATATTTAAACACCCAGCTCTCTTTCACAAGAGGTAAGAATAGATGGATGGAAAACATAATATAAAGCATGCACAAAATATTCATCCTCACCAGTCTGCGGTCATTCCATCTTGACTTGTAACTGCTCTAAGGGCAACAACATGAGAATGTGTTCGTTGATCTCCTTGAACTCCAACCGATCTAATAGGCAAAAACACAGCAAAAGCTTGCCATATAGAATCATAAATACCAGCATCCTTGATTGACTGGATGAAGATCTCATCCACCTGGAAAATATATGAAAAGATCATAAAAAATAAATACAAGAGGTTGAACCTACATAGCCAAGAGTCATGCACCACATACGAAAATCCCATATACCTGACGGAGAATCTCCAAAGCATTTCCTTCAGTGACATCACCCAAAACTCGCACAGCAAGGCCAGGCCCAGGGAAAGGGTGGCGTTTAAGAAATGCCGACGGAACCTCCAAGATCCTCCCCAACTCACGGACCTTGGAATAACATAAAATAAGCAATCAACACAACCGTGCAACACATAAAACCATACTCTCTCCTTCCATTTTTTGTTTGTCCATTTTTACCTGCACGTCTCAAAAAAAGTCTACAAAGTGTACACTATTCTTTGTGAGTTTGAAAACATAGACCAACTAATTGAGATATGATGATGGTTTAAATTTTTCCCACAAAATTATTCATGAAAGTACGTCATCCATTTGATCCGATTAAATGGTGCCAGTGCCGAAAATGGACTAACAAAATGGTATAGAGGGAGTACCTTTTTTGACAGCAGGGCATAAAAATATCATAAAGTTGCAAGGAATATAAAGGCAAAAAACCTCGTCCTTAAATAAAAGTTTAAGTGGTTCAATGAGCTTCAATTTCATGTCCTTGGGAAGCCCTCCGACATTATGATGACTCTTGATGGTATGAGAATGGGTCCTTCCACTTCCAGGGGGCGGGCAAGATTCAATTACATCTGGATATAAAGTTCCTTGGACCAAGTACACAGCTTTCTTTCCCAATTCACGCTGCAAATGTTGAGCGAAATCATCAAAGATGCAAATGAACTCCTTTCCAATGATTTTCCTTTTCGTCTCAGGATCAACCACGCCTTTCAGCTTGCTAAGAAATTGCTCTGTCGCATTGACACATGTAACAGGTAGGTGAAGATCAAGCTCAAAAGTTGCCATCACACGTTCTCTCTCCTTGTACCTGCAGGAAATAAATATTACAATCAGAGCTCAATTGACACGTAGCTTAATGAAGTCTCCAAGAAACCACTATTCCTTTGCATGGATGTAAATATTTACGAACAATCTTTCTAGCTCATGCAATATGTCGTTCCACTCCTACCTCAATAAACCATTGTCAACAAAAACACAATGAAGCCTATCTCCAATCGCCTTATGAACGAGGGTGGCTGCAACTGTAGAATCCACGCCTCCCGATAATGCACAAATCACATGATCTTCAGGCCCTACCTTGCTTCGGATAACTTTTATTTCTTCATCAAGTACATCTTCCATCTTCCAGCCCGCAGCAACTCCACAAACATCAAAGAGGAAATACCGCAGCGTTTCCATCCCTCCTGGTGAATGTGTCACCTGCAAAAGATTAGAAACACTAAGTTTAAAACAGCAAAGCACATACCAGTATCCATCATTCCATCAAACACTACAGCTAAAGCATCCAACTTAAAATCAATAGGTAATAAGTGGGAAGGTTGCCCAAGATCATATGCACTAGTTTTAGAGATTATAACTAACTAAAACTCTCCCGCACGCACGACCCCTGATCTCGCACGTGAAGAAGTAAATAAAGGATCCCTAATATAGAGATCATAATAAAATAAGGTGCACTTAAGGCACAAGCAACAGAACAGTCCATCAAGAGTGTCTTGTCCAAAAGCCTCTAAAAGTCTCTGATATCCTGTTAAAACATCCAAATGGAAACCGATTGGTGATGATAGAAACTGGTCAAATGGAAACCTTTGTCCAGTTTCTTGATATGATAGATATTTTTAGAGTATAGAGTTGAGTATAGTGGGGTACAAGTTTTTGTTTAGATTGATTTTTACGCTTCTCAATGCATAAGACCTTTTTGTCCTTGGCATTCCCTTGTACATGGGTGGCAACCCCTTGATGTCTTTACTGATTATCAAAAGAAAAAGTATCTTAGCTCAATCCGTTAATGATTGGATTGAGGTTGCTTCCGAGTCGATGAACATGATGAAAAGGGTATGGATATAGATTCTCCCTCTGCTCTAATTCCTTAAGAGAAAAGAGAGAGCAAGAAGTGTAATAATTCTGGCACCCTTCCCAAAGGTTTCAATGTGTAAGAACCCCAAAATAGTACAGCCAAGAATGCTGTTGTCACATCTTGGAACAGGGGTGTTAATCATCGCTTCAAAGATCATGCAGCACAAGCTTTTGCCTAAGCATAAAGTAGATTTCCTTCACCTTGAGGAAACCAAAGCTAGGAAGGTAAACTACTCTTGTGTCTCCAATAGCGCAATAACATTTCTACCTCCGTGAATCTCATGGCAACTTTCTTAATGGTGATATCACTAGGATCATGCTTCTGGGGAATGATTTTATTTTAGATGTTCAGCTTACTTCTGAATCAGAAATCAGAGCAACATGTAAGTGTTAAATTAGTCATTAACAACTCAGAATTCCTTTTTGTCCAGGTAATCATTGGTGCTAACAGAAGGGGTGACAGATTTCATCTTTGGCCTGACTTATCTTCTTTTGCTATTATTGATACTCAGCCTTGGTTTTTTCTTGGTGATTTCATATTTCAAGAATGCAGATAAAAGGAAAAGTGGTATTAGTGTTAATAGGCAGGATGCGCAGGATTACAATAATTGCTTGGAAGGTATCTCTGATCTTCCTTTTTTTAATAAAGGATGTTATTATACATGGAGCAACAAACATACAAATGAGCTCATTTAAGCAAACTGGACAGAGTGTTGGTCAATGGTTAAACTCCTTTCCAAATTCTGACGCCACATTTTTTCCGCCTGGTATTTTTTTACCACTCCCTTTTCGTTATGGTAAAAGAAAAACCTCCCTCTGGCTATAAGCCCTTCCAGTTCCTTAACCTCCGGGGTAAATATCCTGATTTTGAAAGCGTTGTTTCTAAAGTTTGGCAATGTACAATGACGGGACAGTCTATGTATCAACTTTTACTCAATAAAAGTGGACTCAAAGCTCAGAAATCTCAAGTTACAGCAGCATCTTTGAGAGGGTTTTAGTAGCTAAATGCAACCTTGAGAAGATTCAGTTTGATATCCTATCTTGTCGTGACCCAACTGCTCTTATCAATCAAGAAAAGATAGCTCTTCCAGCCATGGTTTATTACATTGGGAGAAAAAGGAACTGTAGAACTTTTCAGGGTTTCTGAAGGCCCTAACTTAATTTTGTTCGAAAATTAAGTTAGAAGTTGGAAGTAAGAGTCATCAGTTTTCTTTTGTTAAAGCCTTCCCCCCCACCCCCACCTTGCTCTTTGTCATTCTTGGAAAATCCCTCTTAAGGTTTTAGCCTATTCTAGTATTCTTTTTTATGTTTTCTTCTTGTAACCTGAAAGGTACACCTTCCTTGTTTTATCTACTGTTTTTGTTATTTCAATATGAATTACCAAAAAAATGTCAACTAAACTACAGGAGTCAAGAGACGGCAAACAACATTATCATCTCCGGCATATATCGAGTTCATCTCGAAGTTGAAGAAACCATTCACCCAATTCAGCAAAGGAAATATTATCAAAGTCCTGCCCATAAAGTCCCTTCCGCATGCGAGTGTACCAAACCCTATGTGCAGAACATATTTTCTGTTTAGCCATATCACCCTCTCAGTGTTATAAAAAACGAACACAATATTGTGGAGGGCTATAAAACTCCCTATTAGCTGACAAGAACACAAACATAAATAGTAGAAAACAGAACGAACTGCTGTGCAGATGTTTGTGCACACTAAACATCTGCACCAAGAAATACGCTCACAACTGTCCTCTATTCAATCAATTACTTTCTATATTTTCGAAAGGTAAGAAGAATATACTGCTGCGGTCCTCAATTAAATGGAGTGGCGCCCTTGCCACAAACAAACAATAGCAGTACAAAACCTCTAATAATTGACAACAACTATATCCATTTCTATCGATCCAAACACCAGTCCAGCAATAAGCGCTTTCACACATCGAACTTTAGTATACAAAAATACCCTCTGTGAGGCATTCCATTCCATTCTCTATTATCGCTCAACTAACTGTCCTTAATAAACCATTAAGGATACAAACAATTATAGACATACATTGTTCAATCATAAAAACAACCAAACTTACAAAACAATCAAAACGGAGCAGTATGTCACCAAGCCAAATCAATATGAATGAAAACCAATTACCTCCGGATGATACTGAAGCCCATAAAATCGCCTCCCCGGATTCTCCACAGCCGCCACCACCCCCTGCTGGCTGCGGGCAACCACTTCAAACCCATCAGGCAATTTCACAGCCTCGTCTCCATGACTCATCCAAACAACTTGCTTTTCACCAACCCTCTTGGACCCACCAAACAGCCCACAAGCCCTCTCCACCTCAATTTCCATCCTCCCATACTCCTGCTTCTCCCCAACCCTAACCTCCCCACCAAGGCTCTGCACAATCAGTTGCAATCCGTAGCATATACCCAAAACAAACACGCCGTTAGACTCCACGTAGTCGATAAACCCATCTGGGAAACACGGCGCGTCGGGCGCGTGGACCGAGTGAGGACCACCAGAGAGGATGATGACACCAGGGTTTAGGTCGGCGATGGTTTTGAGGGGGGAGGTGCCGGAAATGCAGAGAGAGAAGACCGAGAGGCTGCGGATTCGGCGGGTAATGAGGTGGGTATACTGTGAACCGAAGTCTAGGATGAGAACTAGGTTTGCTTTCACGGCCTGAGGTTCCATGGTTGTCGGATTGGGCAATTGGTGGCGGAGAGAGGCGGAGAGAGAACTAAGGGTTTGGAGTTTGATTATTTGGCGTGAGTGGGCAAAAAGGCAAGTAGGGTTCTAGTGGGCTTGGCGGGAAGGACCAAAAGTACATGCTATATAAAGAATCTGTCACTCCAAATCACCAAGGTGGGCCCCACCAAAAGATCACGTCGGACTACTTGATCTAATGGAGATTTTGATGTACATTGTCCAAAAGAAAGCGTATTCGTGCACAAAAATTTGAACACTTCCATCTATTGAGATAATTTTTTATGCGTGTAAATGATATTATTTTAATATATAATACGTTTTATTGTATATTGACGAGCCTTAAGTTGCTCTCTTACACAAACGTTTGCATATTTTGACATTTGTGACAAAATAATGAGGTCGCATTATCAATAGACTAGACACTTAAGAAGTTTGTTTATACACACCAAAAGTCTTGACACCTCTCGAATGATAATGAGGTGACAATGTCAAGGTAATCGGACAATTGAGAAGTTTAAGAACACCACATGTGCACATGTTGTTAACCTAAGCCAAATTGAATTAGGCAAAAAAATTCGAAACGATTAGAGACTCTAAAAGACCCACGAAAAAAAAAGAATAACATTTTTTTTATTAAAGAACGTCAAAAGCCCACAAAAGGAAATAATAGGGCAAATATTCTTGCAAGTTCAAATTCAAAATTTAAAGGATGAAATAAATGTAATTTTTCTTCCAAAATGCCAACAAAAAAGAGTTCTACTATTAGCAGAATAAATACGTGAAGATGTAACCAGAAAAGAATCATCGACACACTGATCAATCTTTAATTTATCAATTTTCTCCTTCTAATTTTAGGAGTAGTGTTATAACTTAAATACTTTTCTCCTATCAAAGTTATTACTGAGATTAATAAAATTATTTTTATTATTTCTCTTATTTAGTTTTGAGACATTTGTGTTTCTATTGAAGTCATGTGCTTCTGCTGAAGTCTTGAATTATGATAGTGAACTATACGTTCACCTTATCAGTAATCTACATTAGCAGCATTCACAATTTGTTATTGTTGTTATTATTTCATCTTCCTTTGTGAATAAAGTAAAGTTTTGGATAATAATTTTTCATGTTAGAAGGAGACAAACCTATTAATCCAGAAGCAATAACACCAGCAAGAAGAACCGAGGATCATAAAACAACAAAACTTACTGGTGAAACGTCAGTTGAAGAGAATGTTCATCAAGAGAGAGTTACATCAAACCTAGAAATTTGGGTCCAAGAAGGCCAAATATATGGCCATACTTTCAAATGTCAATAGAGTGGCCAGGCAATAGAACTAACACCAGCCTTCAATATACCAAGCCTTGCAAGACAACTAGCACATGCATTGACAAATCTCTCAACAAAGGACATGCAAGGCTCGTTATTGTGATGAGAAAGGTTGTTTCATCTTTTGTAGAGGTGAAAAAAATAGTTCTCGGCTAGTGCCCCTGGAGGCCATTGCATGAGATTGTGCAAGCACACCTGCCACAAGTATACACAAATTCTAGATTTGATACACTTATTTCTGGTGCGAATATGACCCCATTGGGACCTAGACTTGTCTTAGAACCAGATAGAGGATTGGTGTGAAACAATCATTTGCCAACATGTCATACAGTACGTGTAATGCTTAATTAAGGTCAAAATCTTATTAGAAATTGCCAAAATCAATACCTGCACGGTTCCAATAACAGCAGATGCTCAATAATGGTCATTGACTAGAGCCAACACATGATCTATTATGATGAACATGATGCAAATGTTGGAACTCGTGCAAAATATTTATGGTCCAATCCTTAGAAAGACCGAGAAGCCTATGTTTAGAAAGTCATTTCCATTGTGCATTGATAATGTCGTGTTACCAAAAATTATTGAATCCCAGACTCATCGTCGTTTACTAGAGATGAGAGCTAGACCCCCATAGAACACATCAGAAGTTTCACACTTTAGTTGGGGGAATTAGGGAGCGATGAAGTTTTAAAATTAAAACTATTTCTACACTTTCTAATGCAAACTATTTTTCCATGGAAAATCAATTTGTCCGTCAATTCAATACACACATGGCATGAAATGGAAGACTAGTTTTATGTGAAATTCTTTATGAATGAGCCAGAAGTCTCAGTGCAAAACCTATTTAAATTCAAGCAAAAAATAATAGACTATCGAGGAGTTTATCTTCAAGTTCAGAAAGGATAGAAACAGGTGCTACTTTTACATTCCAAAAGGGGAAGTTGTAAAATTAGCATAGGATGCCCTCGACTATAAACTTAAAATTAAATTTAGAGATATTGAATTCAAAGTCTTGTTTGGCCTCCCAATTAGGGAAACAATATATGGCCTCACTTATGGAAGGTCAACAAATTAAAAATTCTTCCCATGGGGCCTACAATTGTTAGGGATTGATTCCCGAGACCCAGTGCTAAACGTGCACAGATTATACAACAAAAAAATGTGAAACCCTACAAGGCAGAATTAGGGTTCATACCTTCGAGATATCTCTGATTTGATCTCGACAACCTTCACAGTTCGGTCCAACGAGAGTAAGAAGATGGTTGGAATGATCTTGCTCGACTGACCTCACGATTTTTACCGTAATCGTATTGCACCTTGATCACAAACTGAGTGTGGACTCAAGAACGTGATCTCCTTATCTTCACAGAACCTCTATTAATATTTCGAGTATTAAGTTGTTTCTGACCTAGAAGGTATAATTGTGTATATATAGGCAACGATAGGAACCCCCATAAAAAGTATGAGCTGAGTTTCCTATATAATTTGGAATCCTAATCCAATCCGGATTAATTCTGAATTATATAAATTATAATTCATAACTCTATAGAATTATAGTTGCATTCCCTTCTCATACCTCAAAATTATATTTCGAGCTCCATATTATTAAATGTTTATTTATCTCCCTGCGTTATGATTACAGATACCGTAGATTAAAATAAATTACTGACAATTTATTTAATTAATATCTATAAAATTCTTTGAGACCTTCCAATTAACTTATTCGTTATGTCGGATACTAATATTCACTTACATGGTTTGACATAATCGAAATTTATAAGCTTTCTTAAGAGGATATTATTAATCCCTATAAAAGGACGTGAATTTTATCAATAATTAACAATTATCATATACTTAATATTTTGCCCAACTCATCGAGACTATTGGCCCACAAGGCCTCACTCTATAATGAATCAAAGTCAACAACATTAAATGTACACATCTATTAATTACCTTGGGGTTAAGAGCACAAGCATTTATAATAACTATGAGGTGCAAATTGTATTATATTGTCAGGATAAATACAATTATCTCAAAGTAGTCAATTTTCGATACAAACAAAGTGTACTCACACAATGAGTTGAAACTATATCATTTTTTATAATCAAGACAGATCTACTGAAACACTGTGTTACAGTCCTACTAGTGATATATCCAATTCTACCTATGACTATGAACTAAAGACTTATATTTTACAAAAATCGATAATCTGATCCTCTGTGTGTAAGTCAAATTCTACACACTAGATTATCTACTATGTGGAATAAGAGACACTCATGCACAATATAATATGATATAATGCAAACATTGTCCATAAAGATTCTCATCAAGAAAATAAATAACTGTTTAAATAATTCAAATAAATATTAATCCATTACATAAAGTCGTGGTTTTTAGTATAAAACTCTAACAACTAGTAGGACATTGAGGGAGATTTTCAAATCAACGTGGCACAAATTATAGAAAAATCTCCTATAGTTTGTGATGCACTGGCTAAAGTAGAAATGCCCTTCAATATGCCATCATCACAACCCAACAAGAAAAATAATCAATCGAACTATCAACAATATTCGTTTAACTTAGTCAAGACTGATGAGATTTTTGATGAACTTTTAAAAAAGTATTTCTTAAATCTAAGTTCAGGTTACATAATCCTACCTGAAAAGGATATGAAGGGAAAATAATACTATAAGTGGCACAATTCCTTTAGTCATACCACAAATAATTCCATAACTTTTCACAATTGTGTGCATGATATGATCCAAAAGGGGATGCTCTAGTATGCAAACAGTTCAAGGAGGTGATGGGGTAGATATTGATCTATTCCCAAACCCTGAGGTTAATATGATAATTGCTTAAGTGAGGAGAAAATTTTCCGGTGTCGTAGATACTAATAAGGGTAAAGGCAGGATGGAAACTGAGGAGGAATACCAGCCTAGCCATAGGCAAAAACGATAACTCTGTCTCTTGTGTTGTGATAAAATCAAGGAAGGAGAAGCAAAAATAGTTGTCAAGAATACTCATGTTGGCTTGTGAAAAGTAGGGATTAGATTTAACACCACAAGGGTAATGAACTCTAAATATATAATGGTGCAAAACTCATCTATGAGAGCGTTGACCCATAAATTTTCTCCAGATTGAATCTAATCAATGCTATAGACTGGATGATGGTCTAGACCTTAGGAAAAAGTGAGAGTTCTAGTTCAAAGGCAACTAGCCAAATAGAGCATGGTATAAACAAGAGAGAGTGTCACCATTCAGCCAAGTGAAAGAAAATTTGCTCAAGGACATGGGAGACAAAAAAAGTTGCATAAAAAATATTTAAAGAAGAAAATTGATGAATTCTAGAAGTTCTTGTTATCAAATGAAGACAAGCCAATGAAAAACTAAGATATGGAAGACGAAGACACTCAAGAATCATACCACTCTGTTGATTTTGGAGAATAGTGGGTCACAGTGTAGTTTGGATCTATATCCCCAAAGCTTGACTGCAATATGATTTTAATACTACCCTAAAAGTTTCAAGCAAATTCAAATCAAGCGATGAGTTTTATAAGGGGATGTACAGAAGCGAAGTCAGTGGTATTCATAGAGAGAAGCCAAAAAGTGGAGAGCCATTGAAATCCATCGGTTTTGAAATGGACCATCGGGGGAAAATGTGATGGTACTTAGATAGCCTGAGAAACTTTGGTAAGGCATCTAAAGTCATTGTATATTAAAATACATATCAATGGACAACCTATAAATAGAATGTTGGTTGATAATGGGGCCACAGTCAAGAAAATGATGAATTCTGAACAAGACTGAGGAAGATTCGATCCCAACTAAAGTGACAATTGGTAATTTTGGAGGAAGGAGTTCACATGCTATAGGTGTTCTATCCCTTCAGCCAAAGATAGGTTCAAGAATCATGAATTCTATCTTTTTTGTCATTGGTTCATCATCCAATTATAATGTCTTACTAGGTAAAGAGCATGTTAATGGATGCGTGCCATTTTCACTTCATAAAGCCCTGATTTTCTTGGCACAAGAGATGAAGATATTTTGGGCATATAGGCACCCATTTAAAACAGAAATAAACAAAATGGAGACATGACTTTACACAACAGAGCATCCAACACAAGTTGGGAGCTCAAATGTTACTGGAGGAATAAGAGGTCAAGAGTATATCTGAGAAGGCTTCAAAGAGTTGGATCAAGATTTTCCCAAGCCTAGCATCGTCACAAGGCCTATGAAGACTGAATGCAAGGTTTTTTGAAGTTTAGAAACCTACAAGAAACAATAGGAAAATAGATGATTGTTGTAACTGAGTTGAATGCATTTTTTATGAGAGCCTTTTGACTTGTTATAATCTAGTTTTAGAAAACTTGAAGTCTGCACATGCCAAGTTAGAAGACTTGAAAATAAAAGGACAAGACCCATTAGAAGAATTTAATTTGGGAAATGACCAAGATCTTAGGTCAATTTTTGTATATAGCAACAAGTACATGTATAATAAGTGGATGAATGCTCGTGCTAATACATGAAACGTCCCTCCCATCGTAAGACAGATGACTATCATCCTCAGGTAGGTCTTTCTCCTCTGAGTCCTCTTTTTGGTTTTATTTTGGTGCATAATCCAACAAAATGTCAATGTAGACTGATCTGACTAGTGGTGCCATCTTATTCCTTGTGGTGATTCTACAGGCAACGACGTACTAATTTCCCCTTCTAATCCTCAGAATATAATAAGAAATTTTCTTCCAACATTTCAATATTATACGTAATGGCTTATTCAGTTTTATGTTTCAATCGATGCTCAAAATGGTGGGGGGTCATGGATACGAATTTATGATTCCTGTGCGGCAATTATCTGATATTGAGGGACTAAATCAAAGACATTTTATGATTTGAAAATATTAAATTTAGTCATATTATAATTTTTTTATTATTTAGTAAAAATTCATATTTTTTGTGAAAACACGAATTAGTAAATATTACGTTATCTACGAAAGTTGCTCCTTGGGAATCATGATGCCACCCAGCTAGCCAAAGTCGAGAGGTAAGTGAAACCTAAACTCTGATACCAAGTTGCAATGCTCTAATTTTCAGAGACGTTAATAAAAAAAATTCATCCACGTATTTATCATTTCATTAAAAATAGAAAAAATACAAAGTTTGGATTACAACGTATAAAATATGAAAGCAAAGCTCTAACAAAAAAGAAATTTTATTTCAAAATGTTTTTGTCAAAAATAATTTACAAAGCAACTAGAACTATGTAAACCACGGTTCGGTGAAGTCTTCATCAACCAGATAGCTCAAGTGATCGGTCTCATCTTCGATACCTGACATAAAATGTCAGGGGCAGAAAGTAGTACCATGAGCTATAAATTCTAATATACGATACTACTCTCTACAATTTAAATTTATGACAAATATGATGATGCACAGTTTAAAAGAAAAATAGTAACACATATATGTGAAAATAATGAGAATGGTATAAGTCAAAATGTCAAGTTAAGTCGTTAAATTATCAATTACATTCTTACAAATAAATTAATGATGTTTCCATACACTATGATCCTATATGCTTATGCTCCTATATACTAAATTTTTATCTGTCATGTTCACATCCACTATGCTCCTGTACACAATGTGTAGTGACCGTCCTGGTCTTGTAATTTATTTTATTTATTTGGTTATAGTGTATGATTGAGGAATTGGGGATATGTTTGCATTTTTTTGAAAATTAGGGACTAATCAAGAATATTGCCTAACTTGAAGGTTTAAAGTGTAATTTAATTATTAATGAGTATATAATCAGATTTGTGACCCCATTATGTTATTTTGGTAAAATCGAACTGAATACAGGACACCCTAAAGCTTCTCCCAGTATTTCTCATGATGTTGAAATTGTAAACAAGCGATTATTTTTTGAAGAATATAGGTAAGGAATATCAATTTAAGTGTCAAAAGTTTCAAATCGAGTCGGGAATTAATGTGTTCACGGATGAAATGGACATAGGGTTGAAAAAATTAAGGTAGTATCGTATTTTGGTAGATATCGGTATATTATGTGTTCATAGCATTATTCTAAGTTTAATAGGGATATGGTCTAATCGTGGCGGTTAGTAACTGCTTATAGGTTATGTGATATAAACCCCTCTCTATCTCTTCACCGTTAAACCCTTCCAAACCTCCACTCCAATCTCCTATAGACACACACTCCACTGCCTCTACAAATGCCACTCGCCTTCCTTTCCTTCCCACTCTTCTCTCCCTCCCCTTTTTCCCTTCCTCTCAAAACCCACCCGTTGTTTCTCCATTTCAAACCTTCCCCCTTCCTCTCTCTTCCCCCTCGAACCCTCCCACGTCGACCCCCCGCCGCAGTTGGCCCCAATGGCTACCCAACTCCATCTGACGACGACCCACCTGAAGCCGAGGAAGACTCCATGCACGGTGTCTCCAAATTCCAGCAAATCAACCGCCAAGCAGCCAAAGCACGCAAGCTCCAAGAAGAGCAGTTTCAAAAAGACAAGGAAATCTACCTCAACGCTATTGCCGACGTGGAAGACGCGCCCGATTCCGATTCGGAAAATGCGGATGATGATACTGGGGGTGATGTGTTTGCTGATATTGATAAGGGTATTGCTATGCAGCGTAAGGAATTTGTTAAGCAGGGTCTGTTGAAACCTAACCCGAAGAAAGAGAAGGAGGAGGAGGAAATAGCTGAAGAAATCGAGGAATTGGAGCCCCAAGAAGTGCTTGACTTAGATGAAATTGAGAAGCTTCAAGGGCTCACTGTGATTCCAGCGGATGCACAACAGGAAGAATCTGACAAACTCGAGAACGAGGTGAGTGCTGATGTGGGTACTTCCAATGCGGATTCGTTCGATATTGATTTTGATAAATTCCCTAAAAGTAAGGTTAGAATTGTTGATCCCAAATTTAAGATGACATTAGCTGAGCTTTTAGATGAGAGTAAAGTAGTGCCTATTTCTGTTTACGGTAATTTAGAGGTTGAGATTAGTGGAATTCAACACGATTCGAGAATTGTTGAGGCGGGTGATTTGTTCGTGTGTTGTGTTGGGAGGAGAACAGATGGGCATTTGTACCTAACTGAGGCTGATAAGAGAGGTGCAGTTGCTGTGGTAGCTAGTAAAGAGTTAGATATAGAGGAGACATTGGCTTGTAAGGCTTTGGTCATTGTAGAAGACACCAACGCGGTACTCCCAGCATTGGCAGCAGCTTTTTATCGTTACCCATCTACAAATATGTCTGTGATAGGGATTACCGGTACAAATGGGAAGACTACCACCGCATACTTGATAAAAAGCTTGTATGAAGCAATGGGATTGAGAACTGGGATGTTAAGCACCGTGGCATATTATGTTCACGGAGATAACAAATTGGAGTCACCAAGTATGACTCCAGATGCTGTTTTGGTTCAGAAGTTGATGGCAAAAATGGTGCACAATGGGACAGAAGCAGTTGTGATGGAGGCTTCGTCGCATGGGCTAGCACTAGGGAGGTGCAATGAGGTTGACTTTGACATTGCAGTTTTCACTAATTTGACAAAGGACCATTATGATTTTCATGGGTCTGAGGAGGAGTATAGGGATGCTAAGTCCAAGCTGTTTTCAAGAATGATGGACCCGGAAAGACACAGGAAAATTGTCAACATTGATGATCCGAATGCAGCTTTCTTTATTGCACAAGGGAACCCAAATGTGCCTGTTTTGACGTACGCATTGGAGAATAAAGATGCTGATGTTCATTCTTTGAAATTTGAATTATCTCTGTTTGAGACCCAGGTTTTGGTAAATACACCCCATGGTATATTGGAGATTTCCTCAGGGTTGCTTGGCAGACATAATATATACAACATTCTTGCAACTGTTGCAGTTGGAATTGCGGTTGGAGCACCTTTGGAGGATATTGTTAGAGGGATTGAAGAGGTTGATGCGGTGCCTGGTAGGTGTGAGTTGATAGATGAGGAACAAGCATTTGGGGTGATTGTGGATCATGCCCATACTCCTGATGCATTGTCCAGACTACTTGATTCTGTTAGGGAGCTTAGACCACGAAGGATTATTACAGGTGTGCTTCTCTCTCTCTCTCTCTCTCTCTCTCTCTCGCGCAATAAAGCTGTCTTCAAAAGGCAATGTGATTTGTGCCATATATTTTTTTGGCTTTTTGGCAGAGTTATGGGTTGTCGCGTCAATACCAACCCCTGATTTGTTCCAATTTTTTATTGTTTTTTATACAGAACAATTGGTCTTTGCGCCTTTCACGAGGGTTAGTAAAAAGACATAATGTCTAGACTCTGGTTGGGCATAACCCGTTGCTTCATTTGGTTTGAAAATAGTCTGTTCCTCTGATGTTGGTGTCAATGTTCCTTAGTCTCTTGGGTAGTGGTATTTTTCTTTCAAGATTTGAGAATAGTGAATGCGGCAACCTCAATAATGTTATGACGTTTTTCAAATTTTCACCTAAGTGCCACGTGTTATGAATTTGGAATTTGGAAGCGGTCAACTAATGAGGTGTTGAGAATTTCGGAAATTGATTTAAATTTTAAAGGCATTTAAAGCCTTTCCTTATATAAACTTAAGTTGTCTTTGAGCTTGGGCTGATGGCTGCTATGTTTACCCTTTTGGCTGTGGAGGACGGAAAATAACAGGCTTTAAACACTGTATTGATTCTTGTAAACGAACAGTCTTTATTTATTTTCGTATACTTTTCTGGATGTACTTCAGCAAGTAGTTCACTTTAGTAACAGCTAAAGTGCAAAATATATATTTTTAGTTGTCCATGTCTAACCAAATTTTCATGTTTTCTGTTAAGTTATTGGTTGTCCTGGTGAGACCGACAGAGGAAAGAGACCAATGATGACTAAGATTGCAACAGATAAAAGTGATGTGACTCTCTTGACGTCTGACAATCCAAAAAATGAAGATCCATGTATGTATTGCAATGCCATACTACATCAAGTATATTCCACCGTCAAAAATTGAATTATAATCAGTTTTCATTATGGTTGCCTATGTTTGGTTTCAATTATATTATTTCCTAAAATTCCATGGCAAGGTGTTGGTTCTGTTTAGAGGCCTTTAAATTGTCTGAAAGATAACATTTTTCCTACCGCCTCTTGGGGTGGATACCGACAAACATATGTGGATCGATATCTACCCTATTGTTGACATATTGTGTTTGGCACTTCATGGTTATCTGTGTCTGTGGGTAACTGCACGTGTGCGTGCAAGGGTACGAGTCGGTTGGAAGGGTGGTATGGTAGGATAATGCTGTCTTGTAGGCCGTAGCCTCTTACCATTGCTTATTACTGGTTGTTTCATTTTTGCCAGTGGACATCTTGGATGACATGTTGGCTGGCATAGGATGGACAATGCAGGATTACTTGAACTACGGAAAGAATGATTACTATCCACCACTTCCAAATGGGCACCGGCTTTTTCTGCATGATATAAGACAAGTAGCTGTACGTGGTGCTGTTGCCATGGCTGAGGAAGGCGATATGGTTGTAAGTCTTCGTAACCTGATTTGCTTCTCTTGTTAACTCGTGTTCATGGGTGTATTTGTTTCTGATATGTTTTTTGGAGATATATGTGGTATCAAGTAAAAGTTTTGGGGAAGCTTCAATTAAGTGTCACCGGCGAAGTTTTCTTAAAATATATAATGTAGTCAATCTGAAAATCTCCAAAAGTGTGCTGTTACAATTTTTCTGTGGTAGATGAGTTACGTTACTACTGTTAACATTTGCAGAAAAATGTGGCCTTGCCCATTTCATTTGGTAGTTGGGTTGAATAGATTTATAAAACAGCAAATATGATACTATGAAATTGTAGATGACCTCTTGACACCACTGAAACTAAGCCTTGGCCATGCCACTGCTCGTATTAGTCCCACACTATTTGGGGAAAAGTCACTTAAAACCTATGCAAAGGGGAAATTAAGAAAACAGGTTGTGTTTCCTCAATAATTTCCACTGCAATAAAAGTCAAAATTAGAATGCCACCTAAAATTGCTTCCATACCTACATGATAAAACAGAATATAGAAATGGGTTTATTTATCTGTATTTTTGTAGGGCTCTGTTATGACAAAGGAACTTAATCATATTTGTTTCACCTTGTGGCCTTTGCTGAGTCGGTGACTCTTAGTAGTTTATGTATAAACTAAATTGGGAGGACTCTGTTCCCTAGTCTACCACATAGTGGATATATATTAGTTAGATTGCTTATGCATGCATGATTAACTGTTTATGTTTAATGTTTATCTGCTGCAGGTGATTGCTGGCAAAGGCCATGAAACAAACCAGATAATAGGTGATAACTGGGAGTATTTTGATGACCGAGAGGAGTGTAGAGAAGCATTGCACTATGTTGATGATCTTCACAAAGCTGGAATTGACACCAGTGAATTCCCGTGGCGGTAATTGTTTTCTTCGTTTCTATTTCTGACTAAAAGGTTATCGAGTCATGATTATTGGTACACTGAAAAGAACTTCTGGTGGCGAGAAACATTTTCTTCGCTTCTATTGCTAACTAAAAAGTTCGAGTCATGATTGTTGGTATACTGAAAAGAATTACCTTTTACATGTTATTATATCTCTGGAGTGTGTTTCCCTGCTTCTGGATGTTTTTTATTTTCACGCGTGAACTCTAGCAGAAAACTAGTGCAAAAAAGTAGAATGTTATTATTATTGAAGTCAGGTTGCCTCTCGTGATGTGATGTGCATCACATGTTAAGAAAGGATCCCCCTTCGTGACCAGAGAAATAGGGCGTTTGCCTGCTTCTATTGCCATCATAGGGAATGAACGCCCTGTATCCTCATTTTTGTT
>JABCMJ010027609.1:0-12107 GCA_014822125.1 Arbutus unedo | reverse complement strand
GCCATTTTCCGAACATCACCCAAGCTGTGACAACCCGGCACCAACAACCTGCTTCTCAGCAAACACAATTCATACGGTTCAAGTGGCAAAAGCTCTTTCCTAGCTTAACGTTCCCTAACGCTTGAACAACAGCTTCACTGTCAGGTATCGAAAGTTATTAGATGGAGGTGATGATCTTTTCGCATAGTGATCAATTGTGATCACCTCGATCGGAAACGATTTATACCAATGGCATGGTGTCAATCGCCTTTGTAACAACTGTGAACCTTGTGAAAAACTAAGTGACCAAGCGAACTACGGATTGAATTTGGACTAATTTTTTTTTACAGTAGCTTATTTTAATTTTTAGTAAACTTCTTTTCAGTTTTCTGCGAATTTTGTTGTGGTCATAATCCAACAAAACAAGGCTAAGCCTGAATATGTTCCGACACCAGCGTTCTATATGGAACCTTAATCCAAGACATACAATAGGATGTATATTGGACAAGATAAATTTTTTATGTTTTGATCGAGTGATTGAGTCCATGTAGAATGCAAAACAGGAACACGAGACGTGGAGCCTATGAAATGGGCTAAAGAGAAACAAAGAGTGGCTCAGGTGTGTTTTGACCACATTTAATGTAGGATTTTGCTTGACTCCATAAACAGTAAACAAGAAGCGGAATACAAAATAATGAAAATCAGGGAAGTTGTCTTTTTACCTGCGCCCCAAAGGCTGAAGGTGTTGGTCATGGTCACGGAGAATTAGAGAATCGTCATGTATCGTCACACGGGGGTGATAGACAGTAAAGCCCGAAGGGATGAAAACATGAGGAACGGAAGCATATGTGGCCGGATCGAATTGAGGACGAGGACTCTCATAGTTGATGAAGTCGTCTCTCACGACCTCCTCCCCGCCTGCATCACTCTAATCATCGCCACGCAAGGGCTCCTGATCCCCCGCCGCAAACACCACTAAACAGGGTCGCATCCATGTAAACGCCGATCTCCATCCCAGAATCGATCAGCATCTCCATTGCCTCCTGGTCTGCCGAGGAGTTGACCGCCGACAGAGTAGCTAAGGAGTCGAGTCCTGCCGTAGGATGATCGCTGCTCTTGTTTGCAAGAAACAGGGTTCTAGGGTTAGAAGAGTTCTTGAAACACAGAGAACGAGAGAAGAGAGTTTGATGAGATGGAGAGAGAATGCCTCCCCTTGCATAATGACGAAAATGCCCTAAACGCAAAACCCAATACTGAGCCATTTCTCCCTAGGCCAATTTAATCTTATGGCTACACGCATCACTTTAATACGGTATTTTTGCACATTACTTAAAATTATATCGTTTTGTGTTGAGTAAGATCCAAATATATTTTGAAAAATATGGATAAAAAACAAATATGATTTTTTTCCAATATAAAATAATATAATTTTAAATAATATGTAAAAATAATATATAAAAATAATGTGTTTATAACATTATTGACCTACAAGAGGCTGCAATTTAAGTCAGAAGTTCTTTCTTATTCTCGAGCAAATTTAGGCCGAATAGTCAAGATTTATTGGGCCTAAATAACACAAAAAGTCAACAATTACTAGAGGCTGAATGGAAAGAAGGAATTATATGATGTTTTTTTTAATAATTGAGAATGTTGAGGTCAATTTAGGTATACGTCGATTAATTTTGGAGAAATCAGAAGGAATCGTCTGCTATTTTTTTTTTTAATAATTGAGATTGTTTGGGTCAATTTAGATACATGTCGACTAGTTTGTAAGAAACTAATCCTACTATCTAGTAGTGGGTGTCTAATTAAAGTGAAAGTAAAAGTCCAATATAAACTGACGCTATAAGAATTGGTAATGTAAGAAAAAAATATGAAATATACTCGATTCCAAAGAATAATTTTCATTATAAGTCAAAATTGAAAATTACAAATAATAATAAAAAAACAGATCCACGAACTAGAAAATACAGAACATATACATAAAAAAATACTATTCCCAATCGAGTTCGTGAAATTACAGTTCTCTTAAAATAGATTCGTCGTTTTATCGAGGGTGTTGGAGGTCACACTTATGTCTGTTTTCTAAGGTAAAACTATTACCTAGGCGAACAAACAACGGCTGCGATTGCTTGTTGAACCGAGGTGTTTGTCTCTCTCTTTCAAGAATACAAAATTTGAGAGGTTGTTTGGTGACGAAATTTAGTATAAAACCATGAATGGGATGGAGGCAAAACTGTTAAGACTTTTGGGCTGCGGACACAAATGGAGGCAAAAACGTTGAGACATTTGAGCTGCGAACATCAATGGAGGCAAAATCGTTGATACCAAAGTTATTGATCTTGTACTAGTACCGAGTTGTTCCATAGATTTTTTTTCCTCAATTGATTTTTAGATAATTATACATAAATTAAGACTAAAATTATTTATGTTATGTTTGGTAAATTATTTTTAAGTTGTGAAATTTTATTTTATGTCCAATATGATTTCTTGTTAAAAAATATTATTTGAGAGATCTATATATTACTTTGTAGTAATAAATCCGAAACCATTTGCTAGAACACACTGATATCGATACGTACCATACTAGTAATAAAAATGATATGTTTGCCGGTATGAGATTGATAACTTTGGTAGAGACCATTCGCTTGACTCGTGAGACCTTCCGGTGTTCTAAATTCATTCACTAATCAAACGAATTTCAACAGATAATACTTAAAATGTTTTGAACCCGACAAATTAAAATGAAGGAAACTCATCTGATGTTCCATCAAGTCCTCTTAACAGTATTCCATCCATAGAAAAAGTCAACAGTCCTAAGCGCTTACCTAGCCGGCAACAGGATAAGCCAGATTTTTCTAAATTAATTATTTTTTTCATTATTTAAAAATAATTGTATTTACTTTTTTTTATAGTTTATTAATTTGTCTCGAAGAAATAAATTTAAAAAATATAAAATTATGTTCAAAAACTCTGAAAATTTCATTAAAGACAAAAAATAAGTCAACATATACAATATTTTTGTCTTTTCTGAATTTTTAAAAATTTTTAAATATAATTTTATGTTTTCTTAAAATCTAGACGAACCAACAACCATAAAATCTAGAAGAACCAACAACCTATGGTTCTTCTCTGCTGGCTCGACGGTTCTTCTGTTTGCTGCTGCTGATGTCTGCTCTGTTTTTTGCTGTTTTATTTCCTGATCCTCAGCCATGCTTTGGTGTTTATCTACGGTGCTTTGATCTTTTTATATTTCTTTGTTTGGTTGGTGAATTGCCAACTCCCTCAGTTGTGTCTTTCCATCCTTTCAATAGATTTGTTTGCTTATAAAAAATACGGCTTGAGCCTTGTGGTGATCAAACAAATAAGTTACGAAATAAACTGTATGGCCTTTTGATTTCTTTGCATACACATTTTCAAAAGCTATGACATTAGTAGCCAAGGGGGTACCCAAATTCAATATATAGTCAATTCTATCTACCCTGGTTATGTACAAACAGATATTGGCACCTTTACCTGTCAAGGAAGGTTCTGAAAATGCTGTGAGATTAGCCATGTTTCTCTTTGGTGCACCTTTCAGCTTGTTTTTCTCTTGAAAGTATCGCCGTTTTCGGAGATAGAAGGATTGTATCATCTTTTCTTCTAAACTTTCAAGTTTACTTGCCACTTTTCGAACACTGGCAAGTATCGAAAGTTATTAGCTATTGGATGTGATGATCTTTCCGCATACCGAATTGTCATCGCCTCGAAAAAGGTTTATACCAAAGGCGTGGTGTCAATCGCCTTTGTCACAACTATGAACCTTGTGAAAAACTAAGTGACCAAGCGAACTATAGATTGAATTTGACAGTAGCTTATTTTAATTTTAATTAAGATCACTAGTTTTTCTATAATTTTCGTTTCTAAGAAACTAGATTGAATTATGCAGTAATTATTATACAAAAACGGATACTAATTAAAAAGCTTGAACTGTGGCAGGTTAACAATGCTGGGATTTTAGGGACCGTGATGAATTGGGATGCTTTCAAAGCTGCAGAGGCTTCTAATGCTTTTGTTGCTGCTCCTGCTCGGGTGAGTGTTATACAGATATTTCATTTTCCTTGTAATACAAAAAGCATGATGAAATAAATATAGTTTCTAATAAAGAACTGTGAGTTTGAGTAATAAGAATGTAAACCCTTTTGTTTGACCGAAGATGTGTATCAATTGGAGTATATATACAAGATGACAACATATCTCGTATTTGGTTAGAACTTCTAAAACTTAGATTAAATACCCATTACATGTCTCACAAATAGTGGAATGTACAATATCATGTGGTGTGGTGGGGTGTGGTGTTGGTTATCCGATGTGTAATGCATGATGTGTTATGTACGCTATAAAAAAGTTCCTTTAGAAATTCCTTCACTATTAGTCTCGTCAAATTGACAAATGGGTCGCTACTAAATTGTCTCACTATATGCAGACTAGAGAGCAAATCAATTGGAATGAGATAACGACTCAGACTTACAAACTGACAGAAGAATGCTTGGAAATAAATTATTATGGAGCAAAAAGGATGATTGAAGCATTTATTCCTCTCTGCCAGTTATCTGATTCACCTAGAATTGTCAATGTTTCTTCTGCAATGGGGAAGTTAAAGGTACAAAAGTTGTTTAACCCTAGTCGAAGAGGTTTAGGTTTTCCATTGCTGAATCCAATGAATTGAGCTGTTGAAATATGGCTACACTTATGTTATTGCATTTGTTTCATACTAGTTGTATCCACTTGTAGATGATCTTAGTTTATCTCAGATTGCTTTTCATAATATACACATTGGATTTGTCTTAAAAAGTTCCATCCGTGGATGATGATGGATCATATTCCTTCTTAGTCTAAAAAATGATCCAGTTTGAGTAAGAAATTACAAATAACTTTCCCACTCCAATCAGTTCCACGCTAGGAATCATACTGCCATCCAGATTTGCAGGATATTTTTCTGTCAAAACTATTTCAAAATGGATTTTCTATTCAATTTTTGGTGACTTTGTCTTAAATATTAAGTGGGACTTAAATACCAACTGAGGTGGGTCCAAGTGGGTATGTGTACTCATAGGTAAAGGATTTAAGCTACCCAGAAGTTTTGTCTTCCTTGGGCTTTAGCTTAATGGACTGAGCTTGAGCCATGAAAACAATGAACAAAATCTATTAAGGATTGAATGAGAAATGACTGTCAAAGTGTGCTCCATGTGTGTTATGTGGGAAGGTGAAATGTCACTTGGGCTTGAGCTTAATGGATTGGGCTTGAATCCATTTGCACATGGATGGTTCAAAAGGCGAGAGTCTCCCAGACTCTATAAATGCTCCACGTTTTTTGCTTCAATGCTGGAGTGAATGAGTTGCAGTGATGGCCGTCAATGTTGTTGATGGCAAAAATTGATGCCATCGGTTTGTTCGAATTGAATCTAGCTAAAGAGTCCCATGTGCATGTTTATAAGTTGGTACTTCTATAATGCAATTCCACACTTCGAGAAAAACCCTAGAAACCCAAAAGCATTTACACTCCTTGTTTTGCCTTTTGTTTTGGTTTCCTTTCAATAGAGAGTGTACAACACAATTACATTGCCAAACAATTTCGGGTGATGCTACCGCTACTATTCCAACGTTTGTATCCTGGAAGACAAACATCGGACAAATTCTCCATCACTCTAGTGAGGCGGCGATTTTGTCCCAAGGACATTATCTGTCACACATGCATTAGTTTGATTTATTGTTTTTCATTAATTTACGTGTACAATATCATCTTGTATTGTCTACCAATTCCAAAATTTGTTTTATGTTCTGTTTCATGATCATATTATGTTAGATCAGAACTTGCTCTTTTCATTTTCGTGTTTATATATGTTCTGCTATAAATTCCAGAAAGTCTACTTTAAACTGTTCCAGCACTGGTTTCTTGCAAAAAGTTTCTAACTTTTTTATAGCCAATTGAACTTGACCTTAGTTTTTTCTTCTTCTCAAATTGTTGTTTCAGAATATTCATATTCCACGTGAACGGGTTAAAGGCGTGTTGAATGATGCAGAAACCCTCACAGAAGACAAAATACACGAGTTACTGAACGAACTTCTCCAAGATTTCAAGGAGAATTTATTGGAAACCAAAGGATGGCCTACTTTTTTCTCTGCCTATACAGTATCCAAAGCAGCCATGAATGCGTATACAAGTATTCTGGCCAAGAAGTACCCAACTTTTTGCATCAACTGTGTTTGCCCTGGTTATGTCAAAACAGATATAAACAACCATACTGGCCATCTAACCGTCGAAGAAGGTGCTGAAAGTCCTGTGAGATTAGCCCTGCTTCCTGATGATGGTCCTACCGGCGTCTTCATTGTTCGGAAAGAAGTATCTTCTTTTGTCGAGTGATTATTCTTTTCTCCAATCTCTCAGATGAAGGTAGAGGTAAATCTGTGCCATATGTCTATGTTTTATGCAACCAATGTTATAAACAGCTTGAGCCTTGTGGTGATCAAACTATATGGTGAATAGTATTGTCAGCACGTGTGTAAAATAAATAAGTTATGAATAAAGTACATATATGGCCTTCTGATTTCTCTGCATACACATTGTCATTGTCAAAAGCTGTGAGAATAGTAGCCAAGAGGTACCCAAATTCCATTGTCAGTTCTGCCTACCCTGGCTATGTACAAACAGATATTAGTTCTAATATTGGCAACTTAACTAAACTGTTAAAGAAGGTGCTGAAAATGCTACGAGATTAGCCATGTTGCTCTTTGGTGCACATTCGAGCTTGTTTTTTCTCTCAAAGGGATAGTGTCATTGCTTTTGGAGGTATAACAATTGTATCATCTTTTCTTAACTTTCAAGTTTACTTGTCACTTTCTGAACACTGCCCAGATGTGACAGCCCAGTAGCAATTACAACCTGCTTCTCAGCAAATACAGTTCATACGACTCAAGTGGCGGCGAAGGCACTTTCCTTGCTTGACATTCCCTACTGTTTGAACAACAGAACAAACCTTCATTGCCAAGTAACTAAAGTTATTAGTTATTGGAGGTGATGATCTTTCCGCATACCGAATTGTGATCACCTCGGAAAAGGCTTATACCAAGGGCGTGGTGTCAATTGCCTTTGTAACACCTGTGAAGCTTGTGAAAAACTAAGCGACCAAGCGAACTACAGATTGAATTTGGACTAATATTTTTTTACAGTAGCTTATTGTAATTTTTAGTAAACTTCTTTTTAGTTTTCTGTGAATTTTTTTGGGGTCATGATCCAACAAAACAAGGCTAAGCCTGAAAATGTTGTGAGACTAACCTTAATCCAAGATATACAGTAGGATGTATATTTGATAAGGTAAATTTTTTATTTTTTACTATAGGTAATATTTAGGTAGCATTTTAATCGTATCACTTTGAATGCATAAGGAGATTGTAGAACATGTCAAGCACAACATGAATGATACTTGGATTCCATTATACATCAAAAACAAAAATTACAAATAGTAATAGAAAAACAGATTTGGAAACTAAAAACTACATAACATGTACATAAAAGATACAATACTAAATCGAGCCATAGGAAATCATAGTCATCTTAAAATAGATTTGCCAGGTCACCGTGGATGTTGGAGGTCCCCTTGGCGTCTATCTTCTTAGGTAAAACAGTTACTCATGCGAATAAATACCGATAGTCGACTTTCCATCTATATCTCTTTCAAAAACACGAAAATTGAGATATTCTTTGATGACGAAAATTGACTATTTGAAACCATGAACAGGATTGAATATTTATAGAAACAAAGAGACATGTTCACATCCCGAATTGACGAGAGGCGTTTAAGTTGCGAATATCGACGTAGGCCTTTCGGTTGTCTTATAAAACTTCCTAGTATTTCAAATTTATTTACTATGCATACGAATTTTAACGAATAACATACGAAAGATTTCGAACGGGACTAACTTAAAAGGGAGCACATTTCGCATCTCATGGTCCATCAAGTACTCTGATACTATTCCCTCCACTGAAAAAGTCCAACAATCGTAAGTGCTTACCTAGCCTGCAATAGGATCAGCCAAGACTGTAGAAGAACATGATTCATTAATTGGTTGTTGGGTCTAATGATCTATAAAACTATGTGCTGGTCTGACCTAATCATAAGCACTTAGGTGGTTTTCTATCTCAAAGTATAAAAAATAGACCATTAGTTTAAAAAAAAAATCAGATAAAATGGCAGTTAGAAACACTAAAAATAGTGAATTTTTTTCGTATATAGTGTATTTTTTAAGACTTCTACTTATATTTTTTACTTTTTCGATGCTATTCATCAAGAAGAAACATTGAAAAAATTAACTCGAACTTGAATTTTTTTTAAAAAAAGATGACAAAAAACAATGAATAGGGGTTTAGATTAACAAAAATTTAGGCCAAATGACACCTTAATATTATGAAAAAATCTAGGAACACAGATGTGGAACTGTTGAATGTACAGGGTCTCACGTGCATCTGACAGTTCCAAATACACAAGTATTTGAATATGTTTGGAACACACGTGTTCTTAGCATTACTCTAAATACTATACCACATGTGTTTGTTGCAACTAATACAAGTCTTGAATTGCGCTATAGATTAAGTCTCTTACAAAAAGTTCAGATCCATATTTCATTGTGAATCTTCCCATGTGACGCAAAATATAATTCATTGCAATCTTATTCATCTATGCCAAAAAAAAGGTTGATCATATATATATATATATATATGAACGGATAGTATTTGTTTTAAGAGCAATTAACGTTGAATTGAAACCATGACTTCCATTACTCTAAATACAAATATGGTTTAATTTGTTTAAATTTTTTTCAATGTTCGATAAATCTGATAATTAACGCAATTAATTAACTTATAGAATGAATAAAAAGTTGGCCTATTTGTTAAACTTTAAAAGTTACGGATTTACTTACTCCTAGGATTTTGGGTTCAAAATTTTTTAGGTATTATTAATTTTTATAGGGCCCTACTAGTGAACAGCGATATTAATTTTTTTAAAATTAATCAAGATACACATAATTAATTGATCTGAATACTCTAAGTTTTTAACCGTTGATGGGCAGCATGTGAATCTCTTTCAATACAGCCTTAAAAAACAGACAAGACATTGCCACGTGACAGAATATTATTTAGTGGGTGAGGTGTGGATCGCATTTGAAAACTGGACCTAATTGAATATTTTAATTGCAGGGAAGCAAAGTCGGCCCAAAACAGTGGATGTTGGCCCATACAAAGGAGAGCAGAAACACAGACAAACATTCCTCATCCACATCCCTCTTCTGCCATGGCAGGTACAATCACAGGCACGTATTTGGTAGAATATATACATATACATATACATGTATATACAGAAAACTAGATTCCTCGTTCTGCTAAAATATAAACTTCTTTTTTTCTAATTAAATTTTAATAATTCAAAATCGTTCAATGTATTTAAAATATATTTGTTAGGAAAACCCAATGAGAAATCAGTTCAAAATATTATTTGGAAGAGTTTGATTCAATCAATTTTTTATAAAACTATTCCTATCAATATTTATGAAAAACAGTTTAAATCAAGTTTTTTTCGATATTTGTTTGAGTCAATTTCTCGAACGTGTACTTAAAAACATGTTTTAAACACATTGAACATTTCGGATTATCAAAATTTGATCAGAAAATGAAAAGTCCTCAATTTATTAAAATGAGAGATTCCTCGTATAAAGTAAAGTTATCAATCTCGTACCAATGAATGTGCCGATTTTATTACTGGTACTTTACATACCGGTACTTGTGTGTACCAACATACCATTTCGAATTTATCGCTAATATTAATATATATTTTTAAATAATATTTTTAAACAAAAAATACAATAGACATATAAAATAAATTCTCACAACTTAAAAATAAATCACCAAACATAAACATAAAAATTGATGATTTTAGTCCAAATTTATGTTTAATATCCAAAAGATCATATTTGAAATTTTATCAAAAAATTATTTACAGACCAGTATGGTATTGGTTGGTACCGACCGGTATTAGCCATAACGGTACGCTAGTAATCAGGTACCACTTCTGGGTCGGTATGAGACGAGATTAATAACATTGATAAGAAGGAAAATATATATGTGTGTGTGCGCACGCGCGCGCGTGCGTATACCTCTCTTTCACTCTTTGGCGAGTGACCATAATCAGAATTCGACAAACACCCCATTTCTGGTTTCCTTGTTTGTGTAGGTATGCAGTTGTTACAGGGTCAAATAAAGGAATAGGGTTCGAAATCTGTCGGCAATTAGCTTCCAATGGAATCACTGTGGTTTTGACAGCCAGAGATGAGAAAAAGGATACTGAACGTGTTGAGAAACTCAGTGAGTCTGGACTCAGTGATGTTGTGGTGTTTCATCAGCTAGATGTAGCTATCCTGTATTTGGTTAAACTTTTATGACTTAGATTAAATACCCATCAGATGTCTCACAAACAGAGTCTACATGTGGTGTCATGTTGGTTATTCGATGTGTTATGTACGCTATAAAAAGGTTTTACGCTATAAAAAAGTTTTCTTTAGAAATTCCTTGATTATTAGTTACGTCAAACAAATGGGTCGTTACTAGATTGTCACATTCTATGCAGACTAGAGAGCAAATCAATTGGAATGAGCTCATGACTCAAACTTATGAGTTGACAAAAGAATGCTATTGAAAATAAATCACTATGGAGCAAAAAGGATGATTGAAGCATTTGCTCCCCTTCTCCAGTTATCTGATTCATCTAGAATTGTCAATATTTCTTCTGAGCTGGGAAAGTTAAATGTACAAAAGTTGTTTATCTCTAATGCATAAGCATTAGATGCTTTTTATTTTTGACTTAAGAAATTGAGCTGTTGAAATATGGCTAACGCTTAGCACATTATTGCTTTTGTTTCATACTAGTTGTACGCTAATCTTAGTTTGTGTCAGATTGCTTTTCAGAATATACACGTTGGATTCGTCTTTAAAAGTTACACCCTCTAGGAATGTGATATTCCGATGGATGATGAGGGATCATATTCCTTCTTAGTCTAGAAAAATGATTCAGTTTGAGTAAGAAATTAGAAATAACTTTGCCACCCGAATCTGTTCCAAGCTAAGGAATCATAGATACTTGTAATTAATCAGTATCTTACTCTCCCTCAGATGATTCCTGCTATCCAGATTTTGAGGATATTTTTGTATAAAACAATTTCAAAAGGAAGATGGCCATCAATGTTGTTGATGGCAAAAGTTGATGCCATCGGTCTGTCCCAATTGAATCTAGGGTCTCATGTGAAGGTTTATAAGTTGGTACTTACGTACCGCGAGCAATTCCACGCTTCAAAAACCCTAGAAACCTAGAAGTATCTACACTTCTTGGTTTGCCTTCTGTTTTTGTCTCCTACTAGTAGAGAGAGTACGACTTACTTTCCTAGACAGTTTCGAATGATGCTACTGCTACTGTTCCAGCCGTTGTATCCTGGATGACAAACATTAGACAAGTTTTCCAGCACTGTGGTGAAGCGACGATTTTGTAATAAGGGCACTATGTTATCACACATGCATCGGTTTGATCTATTGTTTTCCATCTATTTACGTGTACAGTATCATCTTTTATTGTCTACCAATTCTAGAATCAATTTTGCGTTCTATTTTATGTTCATACTATTTTAGATTAGAACCTGCAATTTACATTTACGTGCTTGTATATGTTTCTCTATAAATTCTATTTTTATGTTGTGTTCTATCACTACTTTCTCACAAAAAGTTTTCAACTTTTTATGGCCAATTGAACTTGACATTATGGTTTTTTCTTCTTCTCAAATTGCTTTTTCAGAATATTCCAAGTGAACGGGTTAAAGGAGTGTTGAATGATGCTGAAACCCTCACGGAAGACAAAATAGACGAGTTACTCAACGAACTTCTCAAAGATTTCAAGGAGAATTCATTGGAAACCAAAGGATGGCCTACCTTTTTCTCTGGCTATACAGTATCCAAAGCAGCCATGAATGCCTATACAAGAATTCTTGCCAAGAAGTATGCAACTTTCCGCATCAACTGTGTTTGCCCCGGTTACGTGAAAACACATATA
>JABCMJ010027603.1:0-20562 GCA_014822125.1 Arbutus unedo | reverse complement strand
TTGGCCTTCCTTGCCATTAGCAAAATCCTTTAATTAGCGATTATCTATTAGTTGACGCTCAATTTACTATTTAGCAGGCCGTTTAGGTAATCTACAGCTTCGTTTTTACCATTTACATCATTCATAATATTAGAACTCCTATATTTGATTCAACAAGTATACATTTTGAGTGTAACAATGACACCGCAGGATGAAAATACAAACTAATGAAAAAAAGTTTACTTTGTTATATCAACTACAGATGGTTTGATTACCCTACGACACCAGGTAACAGTAAATATTCGTTTTGATTCTGGACACGCACAACTCAAACTCAACGAACTCTGGCGTCATTACAACACAAGATAATCACAAACGTGATGCTGCAATTTTAAACAAGAATGGGATCAACGATCAACCTATTTAACATGACCATGACTGATAAGGCTTTCTCCATGGCTTCTTGCAGGTGCTGTGGACTACTTATGCAACACACTACAATGAGGACTACTTCCCAGACCCTACGACTTTCGATCCCATTCGCTTTGAGGAACCAATACAGCCCTACGTTTTTCTCCCATTTGGCGGAGGGCCGAGAGTGTGTGCAGGGTACCAACTAGCTAAGCTAAATATCCTCATTTTCGTTCATTTTGTCGTAACCCGTTACGATTGGTCCCTCCAATACCCGGAGGAGACAATCACCATGGACCCCCTTCCATTTCCGTCCCATGGAATGCCCATAAACATTTCTCCCAAGTTGTAAGCTATATCCACAGGAGACTGTGGGGTCATGCATTCTGTCTCATACACAGTGAATATAAGTTACTTCGATAAGAGCATGTAATCATGTGGTGGAAGTGAATGGCATGAAAACTCACTGGTGCTTGGCACTAATAATCAGTGTTTTAAATATTCGTGTCGAGGTAACTACAGGTATCAGTGATAGGACTCAACTTCTCTGCAGTTCCAAGGCGCAGTTTGACCACATCCAAATCTCTACTCAATGATCCGAGTTGCTCATATTGCAGGGCTCGCCCGATCTAACCACGCAGAATTTCAACTTGATCGGGCACTAGCTTGCGTGTTCTAATTTGACAAGCCGTATAATATGAACAATTCAGATCATGGAGTAGGAATCCAGGTGTGGGCAAACGGCACCTTTGGACTGGAGAAAAGATAAAATCTTACTGTGAGTGTCATTTAAAGTGGATACAAATAGTATTAGCCAAAAACAAAGTATTGAATGTCCAAAATTCAGTACGTATGCATCAGCTGCTTAAAACCTTGTGAATGGTTCAAGCAACTCAACTACTCAAGGCTAAGATTCAAGCAAATAGCCTTCCAATAACGAATGGCAGAAACAGGAAGTTTTCAATGGCCACGCTCTGATACTACATGTAGTAATTCTCATTATCCTACTTACATATGGCAATTGGTGCGTCCTTTAACACCAAATTCTAGTGAAAACTTACCACTGGGAAGTCAAGGATTCAGAGTATGTCTCATGCAAACTTTCCTCCTCCCTAGGATATCACTTCACAAAAGTACCCAAAAGAAAGGCAGCAACATACTATCAAGATAAAAAAAACAGAGATGTACAGCACAGCAAACTATGTCAGCAGCATCATTAACAGAATCCAAAGTGATCGTGGCACCATTACTCTTTGCAAACGATCATTGAACTTCATCCTATAAATGCAAAAGCTTTTTATCCAATACAGGCTAAGTCGTTTACCTTCTTTGTTAGTATTTTCAACTTGCTATCTTTCTTTCTCAATTTCCAACTCCAGTTAGCCATATTTGATTTATTATTCAACAAAAAACACTTTCATGGACTACCATAGGAAAAATAATGGTATAAGAAAAAAAGTTTGTCAACAGCTACAAAAACAAAGGATTTTTCATACTCCCCATCTAAAACTTGTCATTTCTTACAAAGGTGGTGGATCTTTCACGCAGAGCCCAGCATCAGGTAGTAGACCGTGACTCGTAGGCTTCAAGCCTCTCCTAGACCACAATTTCACAAGAGCAACTTCAAGTTTTCTAACCTGCAAACATGTGTAGTTTCCAAACAACAGGTTTTTAATAAGAAATTTTAACACTTTAAACCCAAAGAAAATATGCTAACAAAGAAAAAGCAAGGGTAGATTATCTACCAGAGGTAGAATGTTCAAACGGTGTATAACAACTGATAAGGTGCGTGTTCTATGTTCCGGTTGTGTTCAGACCCATAGTCTCCTCTTGGGTGTGGAAGCACTTATAGAAGTTGGGTGTGGGCCAGCTAGGGACCAGATGAAACTGGAAAAATGAGATAACTTGGGCCTAACAACATAGGAATGGAAAAACAAGGACTGACTTGGTTTTCAAAATCTCTTTTGCAGTTGCTTTTTACCACAAATGGGGAAAAATAAGAGATTTTTTTAGCAGAAGAGTCTTGACTCTGCTGGAGTTCCTGATGTGAGGGCTTACTGGTGTTTTGGTTACTCTGGTGCTGCTGTGCATGGTTTGGAGTTATTCTTTGCTTAGGTATTTAGGTCAGTTTTGTTTTGCCGTGAAGGTTCTAGACCTCGTCTTTTTGTTATTTTTTGGGGCTCTAAGCTTGTTTGTTTGGATACTCAAGGATATTCTCGTGGTCTTGTTTTGGTTTGTTTCTTCAATGAAATTAACTCACCAAAAAGGAAAAACAAAGTGTGGTAAGCTGGATATGGAATACACTGGGCCTTCGTCCCATGATCACACTTGGCCCATCTGCGTTGGGCTCGAGTTGGGCCGGTTCCAAGTATGGCTCTCTTGTCATTCAACCGAGGGGTTCGACAAGGCCGCCTGGCATGCCTCGTTCAGTGCCAGCACATGCCATGCCAGGTACGGCCGAACCTCCACTTGGTCAGCACTCATCACCATGCTCGAGACCTCTCAAGTCCCAACCTCCGATCGTGCCGCCGAGGGCTATACGCTCAACATGACCACGTGGAGGCGTACTCCCCACGTTATGGGCAATTACCATGGATGACGTGGGGCCCAAACCATTATAGGATATGCGAACGTGCCCGTCCAATCCGCACAGACGTGTGACGCGTGGCGGAGGCGCCGTGATTTCTAAACCACGGCGCGACATCTCCGTCCAGCGCTCACGACAAACTGTTGGGCTCTCTCTCTATAAATACCGCAAGGGCATTCAAACTTCAAGTACGCGCACAAATACCCCTATCTTTCAAGTTGCTTTCACTCTCTCTCAAAAACTAACTTCATCGTCAAAGTGCCCGCTGGAGACCCAACTCCAGTAGGTACTAACCTAGTGTTTGAGCATTTTTGCAGCTTACAAAGAGAAGCGGGAAGTTCGAGGAGTGAATTCCAGACTCCACATTTTAGTGACCAAAGTGGGAGATTCACTCAACTTCTCATTTCAGTAATCAATCCGGTTTTATCAAACCCTTCCGAACAATGACGAAAACGACAAATCAGAAAGTGATCACAACAATCCCAGCCGAACTAGAAAGACGGTTGTGCATGCTGGATCAGTTTACCCAGTAACCCTCCCGATGGCTTTGCCTACAGAAACACGTGCCGAGCTCCACAATCGGCCTTATGTCGAGCGCTTGGAGGCTCGGCTAGCTAAAAAAGACCAACTCCTCTAGCTGGTGAGGAAAGAGGTTGCCCAGCTAAAGATAATCCAACCACTTCAAAACGTAGAAACCTCTCAAAATGAAGGACATCGGAGATGCTGCCGAACACCCTCACCTGAAAGAAGGGGGCATGGAGCACAACAGAAGCGTCCAGCGTTGGAAAAACTAGGCGACAATGGCAAGGCCGAGCATCGCGAGAGACCAAAGGGCCAAGAGTGTATTTGCTCCCCTCCTCCCAAGTGGCGTTCAAGTGACGAGCGCCAGGTTCAGCGATTTTCGGTATATAAGCTGCTAGGGGACTAGTCCGTCAACAGCAACAACTCGGTCTCCCCACTGAGCACAGCTCCTGGGGACAACCCCAACCCATGAGACAAAGGTGGATAGAAGGGGCCAAAGGCAACGTGACCGCTCCCCTCGCAACTACCATCGTCGGGAACATTCCCCACAGCGAGAAAGGAGGGAGGACCTTTGGGACCAATTTGACAATGGACGTAAGAGGCCGGCTGGGTAGGAGGCTCACATGCCCAAGGAATTCCAAGAATTCTTGTTATACATGCGTTCCAACCCTCAATCCTCTTTTCTAGATTCATTGATATTAAATCAATCGGACGTATCCTTAATTAAGTAAGGGGGTTCATCATTTGAAGAGAAGCAGACTAGTCAAGAACTTCACATTTCCTTTACCTCGTAATTGAATAAAAAATTTAGAAACTCTAAAAAAAGGAAGAAGGAAATGCAATCTTGCTTGGTTTTCACTGGGAACTTGAGCAAGGAGTAGATATTTTTTGGGTTTTCTATAATTTGAAAGTGAGAACTCCCCTCTTTCTCTTTATTTGTCGACTCACAAGGTCTCACGGCGACATCATCCACGACCAGTTGATTTCCTCCCGCTTCACCAGGGAGATTGATGTCGTCCACCCCCTCAGGGGCCAATCCCCAAAATGCACCAAGTATGACCCGAAGATGGATGTCTACTTGCACCTGATGCATTTTAGGCAGATGATGTCGTTGTACAACATTGATGATGCACTAATGTGCAAACTTTTCCCATTTAGCCTAGGAGAGCTCGACCTCTTTTGGTTTGACAAGCTACTGAAGAGGTCCATCCTCTCCTTCAAGGAGCTCTCCCTCGCTTTCTTTGCTCGGTCTATGACGAGCAACAAATAGAAGGAGGATGTTGACTCACTCCTCGCTCTCAGGAAATCAGCAAACAAATCCCTCCGCCAATACGTTGCCCGATACTAGGAACTCTTCAACGAAATACAGGAGTGCGATCTGGCGATCGCCGTCACCTCATTCAAGCTAGGCTTGGACCACAAAAGCCAATTGTTCGAAGACTTTATGTTGTCTAACCTTGCCGACATAGACAACTTGATGAGCCGAATAGACAAGCATTGTCGGTTGGAGGAAGCCCTCACTGAACAAAGCCAAGTAGAACAGAACCATCCTAGGCAAGGGGAAGGGAGCAAAAAGGACAACGGAGGGAGACCGGGGTCAATGTGGTGGCCCCTGGCCAGAAGAAGGGGCCTTGGTCCCATGAGTTTGTTGCAGTGAAGACGGTTTTCACATTGCCAACGTACGTGCTGCTAAGGAAGATTGAGCACAAGCCATACTACAGAAACAACTCCGGTCGGCACTAAACTAGTGTTTGAGTGTTTTTGCAACTTACAAAGGGTCATCGGAGTTCAAGCGGGAAGTTCGAGAAGTGGATTCCAGACTCCACACAAAGCACAAGTGTTGTGACTAAGAAGGGAGCAACCTCGTGGCTTTCTTGTTCAAGTCAACCAAGTAAACACTCTAGTAGTCTATTCTTGCATAATTTAACAGTGTTAGTTCATTATGCAAAACTAAATTTATGGGCTCCTAATGTCAAAGAGATTAAAACCCCGTTGCATCTTGAATAGAGGGTCTAAAGGGGTACTTCACTATGGAGTAAATGCATTAGAACAATAGATTGACTCCATCCCAAATGTATTGAGAAGTTATATGATGGTCTCACTTCATGACACCTCATACATAGTATTTGCAACAAACAAAAATGGCCGGATCTACTTAATTACAAGGATTCAAATTGTGGTATCGGTGGCCCAAAATCCCTTTACGTATGGGGCGATACATGTGAAGCACAAATATGGATTCCAGTAGTAAAGAGAGAGAACTTGGAAAGATCAAAGATTCGAAGTCGACCAAGGGTTTTATTTTCCTTCCGTGTCTCTATCGCAATCTGTTGTCAATCTATTTTATGTACTGTGCATTGATAGGATACATGTGTATATATATACTATACTTCCACTTTTCCCCCACAACTATGACTTAACTTCTTTAAACAATGCATGTTAACCCCCTGTCGTATCCCTCGCGTATCCAAAATTAAAAATATTTATTTTAAATACATGATACTTATTTTACCTTATCCGATACATGTCGGGGCGTATTTGTATCCGATACCCATATGCGACTACTTTCAGAGTATCGGTGATTCATAGGGTGATACGATGACAGCTAATATTTGGAAGCCTGTTATTTAACCCTCCAAAATATAACCAAAAAAATTACTGTTGTCAAGGAACAAATATGTTATCATATACACTATTAAATGTTATTATTTCAAGGGAGGTACCCTTGCTGCATGTAATGCAGTATGCACATGGTTTAACTTGAATTACTCTTTGTTCATTTGCCTGATACTAGCAGTTCCGTAAAACATTGACCTTGTATTGTGTGTGTGTTTGGGTCAAATACGGTAAATGTCACTGAGGGTTTCCTTAACAAATAAAAACATCACCTTATATAGCAATATGTCAGTGATAGCAAAAACGGAATTAGAACCAATAATATATCAAGTCTGCTGCATTTGTTTGAGTAGTTCTTTCTTACAAGAAACTTATTATCGTATTTTTTGACATATGATAACGTAGTTATATCCAACGAAGCATTAAGATATTTTAATAAGCTAAATTTAGGTAGATATCACAGCATCTTAGGCAGACTAGAAGTTGGGAACACACTATGCGTGCACGCAAGCGTTTGTGTGCCTGCGCATTTGAATATGTGCAATGTGAGAGCGGGAGTTGGACTCGAGTGATTTTACTACTTTCTCCTTTCACTGATGTTATAGTAAAGGTAGTTGTAAAACTTTATTTTTCATTAGTTGGAAACCACTTTTGTGACACAATTCAAAATTTGTTGACACCAATCAGTCCTCTTCCATTCTATATTAGAATAGATATGGCTGCATTTAAACTTCAAAGTCCAATTTAAGCTATAAATCTCGTAGATCTCTTCAAAACTTACAAAAAAAAAAAACTACTACTTGGTCTAAGTTACTGCACCATCAATATGCCACTGCAACTATAAAAGAAAAGAACAATCCTAAAAGGCAAAATTGAATGCACCGTATTAACGTCTAAGTTTGTCCAGAAAGACCCCCTTTTACATTTAAGATGAACAGGTGGCGTTTTAAAACTCATGTAGCATGGTCATGACTAAGGTCTAACATGGTATCTTAGCACACTTGGGAATCTGGATGATTCCAGTACAACATATTTAGTGATGGTTGAGCATTTAAGTGTCACACACAAGATGACCAGACTCACAACATTCAATTACTAGTAGAACATGCACACGCAAGGCAAGAGACTAGATGGTTTGGTATGAGACGACAAAAGTAGATCAGATGGTTCATCTCCACAATAATTTTTCCTTCATTCATTCGCAGTTATCCTTCAACCTTCTTCCATAGTTCAAGGGACTTGAGAAAAGGGGATGCATTTTCCCTTTTGCTCTCTACTATGGTCAAGGAAAAATTGAGCACAATAATGAAGCGTGCAGCTCAAGAGCAAAATGACAATAGTGTTTCTTGGCAGAGGTATAGCGAGGCAAGTACTGGATGTATGCCACCTTCTCTTTCCTGATGATAAAACCAGGTTCTTTGAGGCAGAACAAAAGTAGTTGAGGCACTTGTAGTGTGTCTTGATATGGGCTAGGTGAATACTGGACATAGGGAACAGTGAACTTCTCCCAATAGCAGATGTGCTGAATGTGCAGAGGCTGGTTAAACAATCGTTTTAAGGTGGTCTATCTTGCTGGAACAGTGAACTAAAACATCAGTTCACAATCTACCACTCAAAAAAAAATGAGCACAAAACATGAGTTTAAGAAGGGATACTACCCTTCAATCTGTTTGGCTCTTCCTCTAGGAAAATCACTCAAGGCCATATTCCATAAAGCAGTGTAGAAAGAACTCAGAAGAGATTTGGGAGATGGAAAGGACAACTCTTCTCAAGTGGACGTAATTTACTCTGATAAAAAGTGCATGAGCAATCTTTGCTGATGTGTCATTTCACCATGACTGATTCAAATGAGATTTTTTTGAGACATGCCAAGGTATTTTCTGAGGGAGGCAGGGGGAAAGAACTCAAGTATCTCATGCTCAGTTGGGCTACGTAGTTTACACCCACTATGGACGGTTTGGCTTGGGTAAATCAAGTTTTACTGGGTAAGTCATTTTGGAGCTACCAACTATGCTAAAATGCTAAAGAGGAAGATCATATACGACGTGGACATCCAAGAGGTTAAAAACCCTACCGGAAAGGGTTATAGAAAGGTATTAAGAGCTCTCTCTTGGGATGGGGGTGATAAATACTCATCATTCTGTCCACTTTTTAGCTTTGTAAATGTTCCCCTCAGGTTAGTGCAGAATTATATTGCTCACGACACTAAAGTCTCTAGGAAGAAAATACCTACACTGCATCAGGGAAATAATCTCAAGGCAAAACCAACCTGCTTAACGATGAAAGGCTCCTCCGCAAGACTCAATGGCTCGGTCAAAATAGTAAGAAACCCATTTCTGTTCCCGTAAACAACATCCGTGAAGGGACGATCACCAACCTGCCAGATGAATTAGTATTGTCAAACTAAACCTAACAAATCATTTGAACATTTCTAGAAGTTCTATCCTACCATGATCAGTTGGGACGATTCACAACCAAAGTGTTTTTCAATCTCTTCAGCCGTTCCACCAGGCTTCTTTACCCCTAGAGTTCAACAGGCAATATAAAACATCACGGCAGTGCCAAAATGTACAACCTGATAAAAATAGATAGTATATACGGCCACAAAATCATAAGTCTTCCACTAAGGCTTCCCTCAAATACATAACGAACCACATGGAATAGACAATAAATGCACGTATCAGTCTTCCTATCATAAGTATGGAAGCAAAATACTCACTATGCCTTATTACTGTAATGCCAATAGCATACTCAACAGCTCTAGCTTTCCTCCCATCAGGGTCAAACTCATATAGCCCTAGGCAATGAAATCAGAAAAAATACTCAGTAAGCCACAAATCAGAACCAACCTCAAAAACAGGGAAGACAGCAAAAATTGCAAATGGGTTAGAACAGACTTACCAGCAGAGTTGCTGAACACCGCGATATCATTACCAAAGACCGATTTACACCGTTCCAAAGAGGATCCAAGAGGCCCCCACAATTTTAAAGAGTAAGGAACAGTAAGAGTGTTGTCTTTGTCAAATACAACAGCTCGAAAACCCTTTCTCTTCAACTCATCCCAATCAATGTACCTTATATCCGGCACCGAGACATGCGGCAGCGCCAGATGTCGATTCCTCGCCACCACCGCCGCCGAACTAACGATGCCCTGTAAGTTAATCCTCTGCCCCAATGCTCCTTTAAAATCTGCCCACCACATGTTTGTCGAAATGCTCGACCTTCCCTTGACTTTTCTCTCTGTTTCCGCTTTACCTTCTCGGCTGTGCCTTTTCTGGGATTTGCTTATGACACTGTTGTCGTCGGTCGTGGACCACACATCCTCTAAAAATTGGCGTTTGTCATCTGTGTTCTTCCTTTGTTGATCACTACTGCAACTGTTCGTTGTTGGGAGAGCGAGGAACCAGCTATTTCTGAAGTCGGTTTGGCAATTTAAAGGTGAACAAATAGAGAGAGTTTTTTTCTTTTTGGAAAGATGAAGAGGTTGGATCTGGTAGCGGTTAGGGATGGGATAATAGCAGACTTGCCATGGGCATGCCGCAAACGAGGTGGAGCTCATTTTCAAGCTCTACTCCCTCTTCTTTAATTGGTTTTAGCTGCGGTTCATAAAACCCAACTGGCCAATTCGAATGTTGTTTTCGATTTTGGAAAAATCGAATTTCGTTTATAATTTACCTTTTAGATTGATATTGCCATTTGCTATTGGGTTGATAATTTAAGAATGCAATAGCAAATAACAATGGCTATCCAAAAGAAAAATGAGAGGCATGTATGATTTGTCATTATAAATGCAATCCAAAAAGAAAATGCAAGTGTGATTCTTGGATCTTATCATTTTTGGTATTTGAAATCAATTATTTTTTTTAAATTATAAGTTAGAATTTTCTAGATTGTAATACAACTTATAAATGTAAGGACCGCGATTTTAAAATTTAACTAATAAAAGGAATTTATTTACATCTTAATTAAATTATTATTTTTCAATATTTTAATCAAGAAAATTTGATTCAATCATTATGCACATAACACACGCTTATTACGTACTGCACTGTGTATACTTAATCTCGGATCCATGCATGATTTCACCACACCAGATTATAATCCATTGTTCTATATGGTACTTGTTGTACTAGATCTGTAGTTTCCCACCTTTTACATTACAGTCTCAATCAGAGTAACAGGCCTTAAAGGGGCTTCTAACGGGCAAAGAAAAGAAAGACCTCTACACATCCACTCCTTTATGCCTTCTGTCCGAAGATTAATTCCTTTATTCTTCCAGTTGTCATCATCCTCCACATGCAAATTTCACGTCTAACTTTGTTGCCATGAATCCAAAACCATCTCTCATGGTTTTAAATCAAACCATCTCAGCTTCTTCCTCCATTTTCCCTATGGCTCTCTCTAGCTTTTAAATATGAAAGGAAGCCTTTGCTTCCTCTACACTCAGTCTGCAGCTCAAACCTTCCCCAATGACAGTTATTGTCATGTTCACCTCTTCAGTTAAACCTCCATCATATCACGTCAAACATTTGTCATTTTTCTCTAAGGCCACACTCCAATCCCTCTTATTTAAACTTCAATCCTCTTTCCCTTCATCGCTCATGTTTTCAATCAGTAATAGAGTTATGGGGATAGCAAAAATCAGTAGTGTGGTGGGAAAAGAGTGAAAGAGAAGTCAACACCACTCACATTGCAAGGAATTGTCCTCATGAGGCAAAGGCATGTCGGGAGGCAAGCTTTGTACGGCAGCCTAAGTTCGGGCAGAGTCAGCAGCATTACTTTCATTAGACCACTTGTGGTCAGAGTTCTCGGATTGAGCGATGAGAGGGTTTTTCGGTACCCACCCAAGGTTTTGGACAGAGAGACGAGTCTGGTCAGGGCCAATATACGCAAGGAAGGGCTTTCAACATTACAATTGTTGTTTTGCCATCTGCTTCTCGAGAGATAGAGACTCGTGATGTGTGGGGTGAGTACTTCTTGTTTGCTTTTGTTACGGGTTGTCTTTCTTGATTTTAGAGCATGATTTTACTATCATTGCCGCATCTTTACATGCATTTTGGATTTGGAATCGTGTTTGTTTACCATGGATAGGTGTTACGATCTTGTTAGAGAACGTTGAGAAGGCTTCGAGTTAGATTCTTTTGAGAGTTGTTAGTGAATTTGACGTCAGATAGGCATGTGTGTGTCGGCATGTGGAGTTTCGTTGTGGATGGTTTATGATTTTCAGTGCGAGTTCGCGAGAAAGTAACGTGGTTTGTCTCCGAGGGAGAGAGGTTGTTCTTGATAGACTTGTTTTTCGGTACCATTACTATCTTTATGTTCATCGTTTTGCAATTGTGGAATTGGAAAATCGATGAGGAAGATTGCAAGAGTTATGAGACTTAGAGTTTTAAAGCATTCCACTTTGAGAAGTTCCAGAAAGAGAAAGACCTTGTGTGGTTTGGTGGTCCGATAGACATTATCGACATGAGTGAGTGAGACGCTACTAGTGATTAGGAGTGGAGGATTGCGTCCGAGTTCCTTGAGGGGAAGGTATGAGAGTTTATTTTCTTTACGGTTAACCGTTATAGCCCTTTTGAGTATATCCGTTTGTGTGATATCCATATGTGTTGCATCTGATTGAGATTCGTACTTGTTTTTGGCTTGAGTAGTGTGTGTCATGTGGTCATGGTAGTCATATACTTGATAATCATTTACTCGCGATGTGCTAGTTTGGCATTGTGATGCATGAGCCGTGTTGGCACATTTTGTTGGTTTTGTGGACTTGATAGTCATAATAGTTATATGTGGATATGTGAGCTGTGTTGGCATATTCATTTTGATTTCATAGAACGGTGGAGTCACGATCGTTATAGATTGATTCGACGTGGTTGATATTTGAGTTGCATTGGTACGTGCCCAGTTGTATGGGCTCGATAGACATATTTTGTCGCATGCACGTTGATATCATCGTGATGTGTTGGTTTCGACATATTCGATTCTTTGGTAGACTTGTTAGGTCGTTTGGCTTATGTGCTAATGTGTTAGTGTTCGATTGAGATCAAGTTTGCATAACTTTTCAATTTCGAGGACAAAATTTATTTTAAGGAGAGGAGAATATAAGGACCCGAAATTTTTTTGCGTTCTAATAATTATTTCGAAATATGTGATGGGACATGTGTTTAATCTATTTTATGTGATTCCGAACTTTTAGTCGCGGGGCTTGAACATAGGGGCTTTTGTCTTGATTCACACGCATATGCGAGTGGCGAGACTTTATTTGAAAGCACATGGGGAGGTTTAAAATCAAATTTTTATTAGGAAAGGAGGCCTCAACCCCTCATTTCACCCATCTCACTCTCTCTCTCTACCATTAGCTCTCCCTTCTCTCTACCATTTCACCAAGAGATCTTATTATATTTTCAAATTCCTTCAAAATATGACGGGATTACATTGTGCTTGACGGATATTAAAGACTTGATCGTGAATTCGTGGCCTGAAAGAGGTAGATTTGAGGTTTGTTCAAGTTGGAAGCGAGGATTTTGCATTCTTCGTCAAATCCTTTGATTCGAAGCTTGAGATAGAGGGATTTCACTCTTATTATGCATATATATTGTGTTTTGATACTTTGATCGTGTTTTGGTTGATACTTTGGAGTGTAAAATCCGTTTTGTGCGATTTGCGATCTGTCTAGCGATATGCCTAGAAGCCTAGTCACTCCAGCTACTTGTCCAGTGACCTTACCAGTGATATGTATTGTCTTGTAGGTCGCTTGAGCGACCACCACTTCACTTGAGCGACTATGCCTAATTTAGAGACTTTTGTTTGGGACTCTAAAATAATAGATTTATGGTTTCAAGCCATTGTTTTGTTCGTTACGTCATGTTTCTGAGTTGAATTGTGGTGTTTGCTGTGAGGTTGCATTTTTGTGAATTTAAGAGATAGCTTACGTTTCGAGAATTGTATAATGGATTTCGAGAGATTGGAAGAATTCTATAACATTTTGCAGATTGATAGGATGATTCGAGAGTTAGGTACGGGCGATGTCTTAACTAATGAGATGAGAATTATGTTGAAGGTTTAAATAAAAATCAATGGTATTTTGTTGAAGGAAAATTTTATATTTTATGAAGCTATCGGATAATACAGGAATTGGATGTGAATCACATTTTCAACTTATGACTATAACGTTTTGAAAATAATAACGAGAGTTACAATATTTTGTAAGAGGTGAAAGTGGATTGAGTTGTGAGATATACCCTAATAACGGGATTACCTGGTGTTATTAATATTAGCATTAGGTAGGAGATATGTGGAGTTGAGGAGTATGCCTTCAGCTTGAAATGAACCCGTGTTGATGTTGTTATCATTTTGTTTATATCCCTCGAATGAGAATTGTTTACCTACCCTTAGGTTGAAACTTTGCTTGTGAGGTACCGTATTGTTAACTGTGGGTTGAGTCGTGCGGTGAGATGTTCGTGGGAGAGATTCTTCTCCCTTGAGTTTATGCTTCTTGTTACCGTTTCTAGAGGTGATTCACTATGTCTTAGTGTTGTAAGGAATTCTCTTGTTCCTTGGAAGAACGATAGGCTCTGACTTGTCGTAATTATTGTACCATGAGTGGTTGAGGTAGAGTATGGGTTGATCACCCCTGTGTGCAAGATGCCTTGTCCAGTTCTTGGTCCCTTAGGAGGATGGTTAACTTGTCGTGCCGTGAAATATTGTGCTATATGTGGTTCGAGGTAGAGTGTTGTTTGATATTTCCCTTGTAGTATGATACTTTGCCCGTCGTGATTGAAGCACGTATGTGAGTTCATGATGAGTTCCAATTGAACGACTTCAACTGTGAAACGTGTTATAAGGATTTGGTATGGAAGTGATGCTAGTTTATCGGTTTATGACGTGTTGGTGTATGGTTACTACTCCATGCTTCAGTTGCTCGTTCCCTTCATTACTAGAATGGATTATTGTGTTAATGTCTTGGAGTATTGTTTTTCCATAAATTGCTGAATTGTATGCGACTTGTAGACTTATCTTGTATAATATTAGATATTGGATTGTGAATTATGAATGAAAAAAACTAAATAAGAAATGTATAATAATACGGCTAGCCTCCGATGGGAGATGCACTAGTTATGGCTTGTTTAATTTCCATTAAAAAATGTGCTAGTTATCTTTCAATATTGTTTAGTCACCATTGTGTGATGTGCTAATTGGAGAGATATTCTTTGAACTGATATGAGTGGTGTGGATTGAGTAGTGTGAAGGATTTAGTGTGAGGATCTCATGAGTGTTACAAAAGGAATGGATGACAACATGTTGGTAATGAAATCATAAAATCTAGAGTTGTTTGTATGAAGTAATGGACAGGTTGATGATGCAATGCATAAGTATATTGGACATGCATATTCTGGAATATTTTGTGTAAGTTCATACTTATATTGTTATCCAGTATTGTGTAGCATGCCAATTCATTTCATGTGTTCGTAATATTAGTGTAGATTCTCCTACTGGGCTGTGTAGCTCACCCTATCATTTTCAAGTACCAACTAGGAGTCTAGCATGGAGTGCTTGAAATGCATGAGATGATGCATCATCTTGGAAGCTATTTTGATAGAGATCATGTAGTCTTTTGTAAACTCATTTTTGAAAGGTGTAATGACCTTTACACATTCTATGTCTAAATTGGGATCAAATGGTGTAAACGTTTAACTTTAGATTTTCATTGAATATATGTATCGGCTAGGAATTGCCCCTTCTAATGTAATACTCTTAAACTTGGACTTTGTGTTATTTCCATGGATGAAAAGATTTGGAAATTTCGAATTTACCTTTGAGTAGTTGTGAGATTTTAATTATAGTAAACGGTAATTATAAATGTTTGAAATTGAGAGCATGACAATACTTGACCCTCCTGATTAATTTTTCTGTGTGTGTTCCTCTAAAATTTTGGCCTCCAAACTTATGTATGGTTGCTTGAGAATGCTCAATTTGGTGTTTCGATACAAGTTTTGGGACTCAGTTCTTTTAAAAATTGGATGAGAACTGTTCAGTTCATGCTTCCTCTCTTTCTTGGTATCGCATAGTATATTTGAGAAGTCACGAAGCTTTTTTATACTTTTAACAATTTTCTCTCTCTTTTTTTCCTTTTTTTTTTAAATTTTAACCCGTCCTGACCGGTCAGACAGATGGCGTGACCAGTCATGTTTTGCCACAGTTTTCAATTTGGTCCATCATCTTAACTAGATTCTCCGACTGTCCCATGTCTGTTTTGATACCTTCTGAATATCGTAATTTCACATATTTACTCTCAATCATCCTTATATCATCTGATTCCCTCGACTTTTTGAAAAATTGGATTTGGACTTGGCTCAAATTCATGGTCTAGGAGACTCATATGTGTTTTAATCAAACAATGATAGCCTAGTATCCTTTTCCAGATATTCGAAAGATTTCAAAATGATGCATGCACTATGTAAACATAAGCAAGATATGGTATTTATGGAGAACAAGAAATGAAGAGTCCAAAATATTGTTCATGGGATGCCACACAAAACTCTCCACTCACACATATCAATTAATTCACACACATCTGTTAACTTTATGGTGTTCAAAGCCGTTTAGAGTTGAATAAATGGGATGGGTGCAGCACCTTAAATCTCATTAACACATGACTCGCATTCCTACTCCTTGGCATATACATATTGAATCATGACTCGCGAAAGAAAAGATTGACTCAACAAAGACACTAAAAATTAAATATTTAAACAAAATTGATACAAAAATTACAGTAAGACCTAACATAAGGACTAGTTGCTCTCCCAAACTTGAACTTTGCAATGTCCTCAATACATACACATCAATGGTAAAACATAGGAAGGGAACGAGAGTACCTACCCAATAGAATGTGGGAGATAGAGAACCCCCAACTTGAACAATGGAACCTGCAAGAGTTAGGCCGAACAATACAATATAGATATAGAAACAGAAAATAATAAAAATTTTCACCACTTTCTTCACGCGAAATGCACGGGTACTATTTTTCTCCCTATTTGAAGGCTATGTTTCCCTACCTGTTGAAAGGACAATATGCAAAGGTTTCAACAATATCTTGAGAAGATACGTCATCATCTAATAGACTACCACTCCTTTTGGCTTTGACCAAATTCTTTAACTATCACTCTATTTTGAAGCAATCTCTATAGAATTTTGACACTTGAGCCTAATGGTTGAGACAAATTTCTCGTTGCCCTATACGCTTGTCGTCAGACCAACCTCCCAGGTACTATATACGTAGCTTCGAAACAAATGGCTATACCGGACCGTCAGAGGCCATTCGAGTATGGCAAACAATGAAAGTATCTCAAACTCTATGAATTTATAATCTCCTAGACTCCATAAAAGCTCATCAAACCGAATAAATAGAATCAATTAAATTACTCTCAGATTCTGCCAACATATGGGTTTCCTACAAAACAGACTGCAAAGCAAAACCAGGCAAAACCACATTAAACGTTAAACCATGTGAGCTATTCAAATAATTCGAGTGCAAAATCTTTAATGGAAAAGTCTCAAATGGACGAGGTACGTGGTTGGCGACTCTCAGGAGCAAACATCGATCGAGAAACAATACGCACAACATTGTGTTTTGCGCTCGTGTCAATCGAAAGCTGGGCGTGTTCTGGATAGGAAGCTCACATGGGGGCAAAGGTCCAGTTGCAAAATGATCGATCACTTGCAAAACCTATGCCATGTTAATTACAAAGGTATTTTTTGTCCCTTTCACATACCAATTCATTGTAAACAATATTTTATACCTGTTTTTGTACACATGTTTTCCAAGCATAACAATTGTTTTATGAGCTGGTCATCTAATATATAGTTGTTGACTTAATCATCGTATAGCATTCTGATTAATAATCGGAGTATTTGTGACTGTTTTTTTCTTCAGCATATAACATCTGATCAAAATAATTAGTGGTGCACATTCAAATCAATGCTCTTTTGATTCCAGAAGAATTCGTGGAGAAGTCTCGAAAATCAACATCCCACACCTACTACCGAAATAAATAGAATAAATATTTGAATAATCTTTTACACTTTTTTGATATATTACCTAGATGAAAGGGAAGACCTCACAGTGGATATCCAAGTTGTAAATTCGTACAAAAATTATGTCTCAACATCGAGGCCAATGTTAGTTAGAGATTCGATTTTTGTTATGTGTTTTCTAAAAATATTATCAATATAAAAGTGATTCAAAGAATACATATGAAACAAATGCGAGATGTCGTATTTGAGCATTTAGTCTTCTCAAAATTTTAGAACAATAATAAGAAAAGAGCACTTTCAATATTTTATTTGTGTATACTTAAATAAGAGTATAAAAGTGCATAAATGCATTGAATAATGAAGCAAAGGGAAGATACATAGAAATTCATTCAGTGTATATAGAATATATGTTAGGTACATAGAAAAAGGAAAGGTATATAAAATTCAAGGAAGGTCCCCAGAAAAAGGGAAGCTACATGTATATATATTCCCTTTCCATATAAATATATATATATATATATGGGAAAGGTTATATGGACCAACACTTTTTTAGATCATTATTAGATCAACATTTAAATTCTTCATTCCTAATTAAATTTTAATAATCCGAACCATTCAATGTGTTTAAAACATATTTCTAAGAGTACCCGCGAGAAATCAGGTCAAAATATTACCGGAAAAGGCTTGATCCAAACAGTAGTTCATAAAATAGTTTATGTCAGCATTTTGAACCATTGCTTGGATCAAGCTATTTTCAGTAATATTTTGAGCTAATTTCTCGCGAGTACCCTTAAAAACATATTTTAAATATATTGAACGATTCGGACCATTAAAATTTAATCACGAATGAAGAGTTTAGATGTTAGTCTAATATTGATTTAAAAAATATTGGTATATGAAGTCATCCTATATATATATATATATATATATATATATGATGCACTGACCTTCTCTGAGGTTATTAACAAATGCAGAGATCTCCCATGTGATTTCAAAAAATATAATGATCTCTCTTACTTTATAAACTATTTGACTATTTATTCTTTGTGTTAACTTTCATCCAAAAATGGATGAATTGCGTTTAGGTCATCATAGTTGATTTTATAAATTCCTAAAATACCCTTGGATAGTTTATAAAAAAGTTCCTACATGTTCTTCTCCTCTCTTAAGTCACACAAATCATCTTTCTCTAATAACCTCGTACTAAAGTATGAAAACCCTCTCCGTCAATTTTTTTTCCATTAATGCATTTGTTAATTTTTTATTTATTGACATTGTTTTTTTTTCCAGTTATGAATATGTCGTTTTCTAATATCGAAAACGTTCATAAGACTATGAACAAAATGTGTAAGTACTTAATTGACAAATGCAAACAAAAAAATTTCTTTTAATGTTATTTTTTAATTAATTTATTATTTTTTTGTGATTTATTAGTTTGTCTCAATGACAAGTTAAAGAAAAGATAAATTTATGAACCAAGTTTGATACAAGTTTAGAAAAGACAAAAATAATTTAAATAATAATTTGTTTTAGTTTAGTTTTCATCTTTAGTGGACCTTTTTTTTTTAATTTTGAACATAATTTTATAATTTTTAAATTTCTTTCGTTGAGACAAACTAATAATTCAAAAAAAAATAACGCAAAACTAACAAATATCAAAAAAAAAAAAAAAGAGAGAGCAATTTAGGTCAAAAAGTGCATGCTTGAATTACTTGTTTAACTTTATTTTGCATTTGTTGTTTTTTCTTCAAATTTTTTTGGATTATTAATTCATGTAGACGAAAATCTAAAAAAATAAAATTATGTCAACGAAGTAAAAAATAATTTACTTAAAACAAAAAATAAGTCAAAATATATTATATTTTGAATAGTTTTTTTGTCTTGAAGAAATTCCTAACTTCCCCCTTTGTTATTTTTAGTGTAATACAATTTTGTCAATGAGAAGCGTTAATTTAATCCTTCTTTTTGTCAAAAATAATTATGAATATATAAGATATATATTTATTTGTACAAATTTGATCGAAATATAACACAAATCTAATTTGATTTTAACATTTCAAGCTTTAATTTAAATTATATATATATAATATGTATGTATATATTACTATAGATTATATACTTGAATGTGCACACACACAAATAGACTAAATATATATAAAAAAAAAGAGAAGTAAAAAGACTAAAGAAGGGTATATTAGTCCTTTAACAATCAAAACAAATGGTATTTATTGGAAATTAACGACTGAAAACAAAACAATCAAATAGTTTGTAAAGTAAAAGGAGTCATCGCATTTTCTAAACCTACAAGAGAGGTTGCTGAATTTGTCAGAACTTCTGTCAGTGCATGTTACCCATGTATATTTGTTTATTGCTGTTGCTAATAATTGATGAAATAAGTAAAGAAGCAGGACCCTGTTTCTCTAAGGAGCTGTTTCCATGGGGGAATATTTACTACAACTTTGGGAAAGCAGATGAGGTGGACGACATGATGAATTAAAGCCTCGCCGAACGCGTAAAATTCTTCTCTCTCCAATTTTTTCCCTAAATAATCAATGTCCAACTCATCATACTTCACCAACAAAAACACGGTCCAGCTGTTCCCCTCTACGTCTCCATCATGCTTTCCTTCTACACTGCCAACGGCTATAGCTTAGGAATCTGCAGGATCACCTCATATATATACCCCTCCTCACTACTCCAACCTTCAAACCATCAAACATACATCTCCCTCAACCTCTCTCTCTCTCTCTCTCTCTCTCTCTCTCTACAATGACGCCATCCCTTTTCTCTTCAAGAGCCAATTCCACAATGCTCTCAATGATTCTGATGATGTTTATGACCAGTCTAATGGCTGCCTCTGCTGGTGACTTCTACAAGGACGTTGAGATGACTTTCGGAGATGAACGCGTGAATGTACAGAATGGTGGCCAACTTCTCACCTTATCTTTAGATAATTATTCTGGCTCTGGTTTCAAATCCAAAGATGAATACTTATTTGGAAGGATCGACATGCAAATCAAGCTTGTTTCTGGCAACTCTGCTGGCACTGTCACTGCATATTACGTAAGTTTGCCTCCAAATTCTTCACCACTGACATTTGCGCTTCTTGTTTTCGATTAAAGATTTTTCCATCATCTTTGTTTGCAGTTATCTTCTCAAGGATCAGCACATGACGAGATCGATTTTGAATTCTTAGGCAATGTGTCAGGACAGCCTTACATAGTCCACACCAATGTCTTCGCCCAAGGAAAAGGGAACAGGGAACAACAGTTCTTTCTTTGGTTTGATCCCACAACAGCCTTCCACACCTACTCAATTGTTTGGAACCCTCTATGGATCATGTAAATCCTCAATCTCCTAATTCTACACAAACGTAAAATTGTAGTACTTATAATTAACACTCATTTACATCAATC